>JADRCO010000760.1:0-26824 GCA_021464525.1 Rhizophagus sp. LPA8_4_AMF
TATTGCTAGCCACTGCCATGATATTCTTCATGAACTTGAAAGTAGATCTGAAAAAAAGAATAATAATTTTACTACTGTTTTCCAATTATAGCTAAATCATAATCTTTAGATTTATTTTTTTATTTTTTATTTATTTTTTTTTTTTAAAAAAAAAAAGAATTTCGTGTATATACATTTAAAATTCTCTCATCTTATAAACCACTTTTTAAGATTTCTTCATTATGACTATCTCTGATAAACTTGGAAAGTGTTGCTATTCAAAAGCTGGAGAAAGATATGGATACCAACGCTATAGAGAAAATTTAAGTGACAATCGTGTATGTGATGTATGTTTCCATGATACTGGATTTCATGAGAAAGAAAAAGAAAATGAAGAAACTGTTGCACCTGTTGCACCTGCAATATCTAGCTCAATATTGAACCAAGTGTTAACTGGGCAAGCATTGGAGGAAGAATCTATCACAAATGAATTAAGTCAGACATTTTCTCAACAGAATTCTTCCACTAGATCAAGGAGAGGAGCATTTAGAAATTTTGATCCTGTTTTTGCGATTACAAACTACAACCTTACGCAAAGTAATAGAAATAGAAATAGAAGAGAAGTAAGTGCTAGAGAACCTAGAGAAACTCTAGTTCAAATTATTCTTTTATCTGATGTTGGTTATTCTTTATAATCACCAACAGTAACACAAGTCAAGTAAGTTAATTTAATAAATAATTTTATTTATTTAAGTTGTTTTAAGTTGTTTTAATTTTATTTTAATTTTATTATAGGTATAAGAAAATGTATGATGCTGGATATATTAAAGATGTAATGATTAAAGAAAATGATAATATACTTCGTAAAATTGAAGAAACTTTTCAAATTTTGTTAGGAAAGAGTGGACATTAAGACATATATCTACAAGAGGATTTATCATGGAATATAATCCACCTGTTGGACAAATAATTTCTTATGCAACAATTAAAAGATAATTTCTATTTTATTTTATATTATTATTAATATTATTATTAATAAGAATTCATTTATTTAGGTTATTAGTTAATAAAAATAAACTATATATCTCACCAAAATATGAGCCTTTACCGTTACCAGCAGATGACATAATTATTATAAATGATCAACAAAATAATAATAATTTAGAATCTATAATGGATGATAGTACATTACCAATACATCCAACTGCTATTAATTCTATTAATAGTGATGATTTACATTCACCAGAAACAACTACCTTATCAACAACCCCATCAGCACCAACTATGTTATCTACTATTTCATCATCTTATACTACTCCTATTACACAAGTTTATCAAAGATTTACACCATCCTCTGATTCTACAATTAGATCTACAGATGAATCAACTGTTCTTTATAATAATGTAGATGATTTTATTCAAGAAATCACAACTCAATTGCAATTAGATAATAAAGTATCAGGAAGTACTATTATAACAATAAATAATACAATTAATGTAGTAGATGAAATTTTAAATTGGATTGAAGATTTAGATAATGTTACTTTACTTAAAAAGCCAGTAATTTCTGCTGTTATAACAGAAAGGTAACTAATTTAACAAAAATTTTTATAATTTAAAAATAAAAAAAAATAATTTTTTTCTTATTTTATTTTATTTTTTTTTTTTAAGTGTAATAGATGTTGGTAGGACCCCGGAAACTATATATAAAGGTTGTTTTAAAAAATTGAATTTTTTATATGAACTTTACCCAAAATCTGATTGGATAATTGGCCCAAAAAGGAAAAAAATCATAATAAAACTGGTGTTACCTTCCTTTTATATATGTAATTTAACTATTTTTAGTAATGATTTGCAAAATATTTTCTTATGAATTTACCCATTTTAAAGGTAACCTATCTATAGAGTTTCCGGGATCCTATGTTGGTGGTGTTTTTATGCATGTAACTCAACAATTTTGCGATCAAATTAAAAATTACAATAATCCTTCATTTTTTATTTCTAATAATGATATTTTCATTATTTCATCAAATCCATTTCTTTTACACTCAAAAAAATTATTTACACTTGAAAAAGTACTTTTTTGGTGTTTAATTCATAATGGTGCTTAGCCTTACTGGTTACACAAATTTCATTTCAGATATATGTTTGAAATGAATATTAATTATATTCAAATTCTCAAAGATATTCAACCCCAAATATATGAAATTATTAAATCAATAGAAGATCTTAATGAAAATTTGACCCTGGTAAAATTATTGGTTTAAATGATTGGGGATTAACTTATAATTTACAAGTAATAATTAATGTCTATTTTCAATTTATTAAATAATATTAATATTTATTATATTTTAATATATTTTTATTTATTTATAGGAAATTGATCTAATTGAATTAAGAAAAAATGAATTAATTAATTTTATTGCTAAGCATGAAGTGGAAAACTCTAGAAAATTACATTTAAATGAATTAAAAAATGGTTTTAATATTTTTAATATGACAAAAGTATGTATATATTTATTATTAATATATATAACATAATTAATTTAACTTTTTATATATATATTTAGATTATTAAAGAAAATGATGATATATTTAATACAGTATTAAATGGAAGGATTTTGAAAAAAAAATATATCAGGTGGTAATTTCAGAAATTGATTTATTAAATCAATTTGATGAAATAAATAATTTCAAAAGAGTAAATGGTATTTTAAAAAGGAAGTTTTATATTCTAAATTTTTAGATTTCTTAAAAAATCTTAATTTGCCTAGGAAGACAAAATGTTTGAGATTTATTTGTGGAAAAATTGCAATTCCACTTCCTATTAATCAAAAAATTCAGGTAATATTAATGTTAATTTTTTATAAATAATAAAAAAAATAAATAATATATTATTTTAAATTTATTTTTTTTAGATTAAATGGAAAAGTAAAGGAAGTAAAGAACAACCTTTATTAAGAATTCCAAATGCCAAAACATGTTTAAACTATTTGGTTATTTGAGAATTATGATGATAATGAATTGGATATATTTGATGAAGACTTAAAACAATCTTTAATTTTTAGTACTAATAATGGATTTAATGATTAATTCTATTTTAATTAGAATATTTACTTTTTTTGCCTAGTATATTTGATATTTTAGTATTTGAACATTTATAGCATATAATTATCATAGTATAGTATATTTGATATTTTAGTATTTGAACATTTATAGCAAATAACTATCATAGTATTTGAACATTTATAATAAATAGTAAATACTTATCATAGTATTTGAACATTTATAATAAAGAAACAAGTTATTCATATTTGGAGTGAATTATTTACCCTTCCAATCACATCTAGCCTAGTGTTCCCAAGAAAAAAAGCACTTTTCACGTGATCATAAAAATAAACATCACAAGCGTCACACCCCTCCGCGTTTTCATTGTTTATCTGAGGGACAGAGAGTTGGTAAAACTTATTTGTCACTCTTTATTCATCACCACTAGTCACGAAATAGTGCATAATTCTGCATAATGCGGGCCAAAAGTGCTTTTTTTTGTGGGAACGCTAGGGTAGTTTCCAATCACATGAAGATTCACAATTTAATTGGTTGATAATTATGACATCATCAGAAATTATTTATTTGTTTATCTTGTTAAACGTATTTTTTTTTGTTTTGAAAATTTTCTTTAACAATTAACTTTCTCCATTTTTTTGCAATTTTAATTCTGTTGGTCAAGGTACTGTACATTTTTCTTATTTCCTTGTATTTTGTTCTTTTATTTTGTTTTTTTACTAATTTATTTTATTTATTTTATTCTTTATGGGTTTATTCTTTATGGATTTCATTTTTTTTTTATGGATTTCATTCTTTTGATTTTATCACCTTTCTTCATTGTTTTTTTATTTTTTCTTATTTTTATCTTTCTTTACTTTTTTTTCGTTCCCTTTTCTTTTTTTTCATTCCCTTTTCTTTTTTTTCGTTCCCTTTTCTTTTTTTTCGTTCCCTTTTCTTTTTTTTCGTTCCCTTTTCTTTTTGTTCATTCCCTTTTTTCCATTTCCTTTCGTTTGTTTCCTTTCTACCAGTTTCCTTCTTTTTGTTATACATTTTCCTTTGGGTTTTTAGGAATAAATTCACAATAATAAAAAAAGTGTCACTTCATGAAGATGAATATAATAAATATATTTCTAATTCAAATTTTGATATTGAAAGTTATAAAAGTTATAATTGTTCATTCAATTTTAATAATATGAAAACTAATGTATTTTAATTTATATATAACAAGTTAATGTTCATTTATTACATATATTCCTATTTCCTAATAAAGCTATTCAATAAAAATAAGGATATTAATAATGGTTATTTATTTAACAATTATAATCAATAAAAAACAATTTATACTGATCTCAGCATATATGATAAATGTACGATTGAAAAGAATTGAGAAGAATCTGAAATACTTTTTTTAAAAAATTTTACATAACCTTTATTATTAATAAAATATATACAGTAAATAAAATCCTATATATAACTAGTATAAAAAATATAAACCCAAAAAGAATATAAAACTAGAAAAAATATAAAACCAGAAAAAATGTTTAGAAGCAAAAATTAAATGTGGAAAAAAAAATTTCAATTGTTAAAAATTTGATACACAGATTATTCAAATGACTTAATCTTCTGGCCAACTAGGATCCATAAAATTATTTTATGATAAATTTTATACGGTGTCTGCCTGATTTTTCACAAATGATTAGTTTGGAATTGAAATCATCTACTGACCTCCAGTCACTTGCTGACCAATTTAGATCCAACTTTGTTACGTAAATGGCTATTAATTGACTATTTGTATAATTCTTTCCAGTTTCAGTTTTCAACCATTTATCGAATAAAGATAAGAACGTTTGCGACAAATGCACTTCTCCAATTGAAGACACCCCAATTCTTGCTTCAACGCCACTTTTGGAACGCCTAAAGATTCCCCATTCTCCGCAAAAAGTATCCGGTTGGTTCAGTGGTAAGTGATTATTAAAACGACAACAGATACAGTGGTTGTTTTTTAGATTTTCTTCCTCTTTTTTTAAGTAGTCTTCAAATAAAAAAAGATCATTTTCATATAATCTAATATCGTTTTGTCTGTTTACAATTTCGTTATGCTTTTCAAGCAAATCGCGTTGCCATGCTAATAGGTATTGTTCTCGCTGGTTATGATCCATTTTTCAAATTAATTGGAAAAAACATAAATTCGTAAAAAAAAATTATTATTTTTTTTATTGTAGGAATAAAAACGTGTCTTATTGCTAAATTTGTTATATATACGGTGTGCTTTAGGTTGATTCTTACATCATATCGAAATCGTCATGTGAAGTGCATGATGTAAATCCGAGGTTCAGCTACGATCTGAGGCAATTTTTTTTAATACATTCACATCAAAAATACACTTTTCATAATATACAATTTATCATGACATTAATTTATTAACATATATATTTAACATAAATAGTAACAAATTATTGTAAAATATGTTGTAAAATTTATTGAAAAATATACTGTAAAATTTATTGTAAAATTTATTGAAAATATATTGTAAAATCTAACGTCTAGTGTAAATACTCTAAAAATGCTAAACGATTTGAAATCCAAGTTGAAAAAATATTGCCCATATTCAACCTGCAAAAAATGAAAAAGAAAATGTTAATGAAACATTTCTAATTAATTAAATAAAATCACTCCCTTTTATTTAACCTACCTTCAACGTTGTCCAAGGGTTGAATTCCTATAATATAAAGAAATGAACATTAATTACGTTTCCTTCACTAATCAAATCACTCATTCCCTTATTCAATATATCTTTAAGCAGATTTCACATCCAAGAGTTAAATCTACAAAGTAAAGAAATTAGTTAAGTTTCTATAAGAATTTCCAAGAAGTCAAAGTGGAAGACCTACAAACAAAATCAAACATTCAAGTCCGAAGAAGCCGACCTACAAAAAAAATTCCAGTCCAATCCAAGTAGCCAACGTTGAGAAGACCTATAAAATATATTAAAGCATCTAAAAAAAGAAAAAGATGCGTTAATAAAGTTCATTGAAAATTACAACAAAAAAACCAAAAAAGCACCAACCGAATTCCACACGCCTAAGAAACAAAAGAAACATCTATAAAAGAAAAAAAAATAGAACTCTTAGTAACAGTTCGTTAACTAAATGAATTAAATAAGACAAAAAACTCCCGAAATCAGCGTACAAAAACCAAGGAAGCAGCCGTCTAAAAAAAAGACAAAAATGTCTCAATACCTTCCCGAGCATCAAAGATCTGAGTTAGTTGCCTAAAAAAAAGAAACAACAAAACATAAGTAAAGTCCTGTTAAATAAAAGTATTAAAAGAGAACCATCGAAATCTACCGAATCAAAAAAATTGTCGAGTTCCAAGTTTCAACCAAAAATCACGCTTGGATGTCTGAAAAAGGAAGAAAATGAACTATTAGAAAATGTTTCGTTAAATCAGTTAAAGAAAAAAAAACCCTTCAGCTTCCGTACCAAAATCCCGCGTTTCCAAAGATCCGAAGTATCAGCCATCTAAAAAAAAGGGAAACGGGAAAATTAGTACCGTTCTGTTAAAAAAAAGCGTAAAAAAAGAGACCATAAAGGTTAGTCCCCCTACCAAAATTTTACGCGTTCTTAAAAAGAAAATGAAAGTTAGTGAGAGTTTTGTTACAAAAATGAGTTTTTTTTAAAAAAAAAATGCAAGTTCCCACCGAAATCAACGCTCCAAAATCGTTTAAAAAAAAAAATTCCGAGTTCCAACCAAAATCCCACTTTACGAACTCGTCTAAAAAAGAAAGAACGAAATGGTAAAGACCGTTTTGTTAAAAGAAATAAATTAAAAAATTGCAGTGATCCTACCGAAGTCCTAAACGTCAAGATCCAAAAAAAAGGAAAATTTCCGAATTTCCACTGAAATCCACGTCCCAGATCCAACTAAAATGAAAGATGAAATGTTAGATTCGTTAAAATTAACAAAATTAAAAAAACTTCTGATTTCTTACCAAGAAAAATCATTGATTTCCTAGCGTCTCGACTAAAAAAAAGTAAAGGGTGAAATGTTAAAAAGCGTTCGTTAAAATAAATGAAATTAAAAAATTTTCTGAATCTCACCGAAATCTATGTTCTAGACCCGCCTAAGAAAAATCTTCGCTTCCCTATCAAATTCACGCGTCCGGACTCGTCTAAAAAAAAGAAAAGAACGAAATGTTAGAGACATTTTGTTAAATAAATAAAATTTAAAAAAACATATTCGTTTTCCTACCAAAATCCACCCATCTAAAAAAAGAAAATTTCCTAATTTAACCGAAATCCATACGTCCAGCCCATCTAAAAAAAAGAATAAAATTTGAAAATTTAGATACATTCCCCTTTCAATAAATAAACGTAAACAGAGAAAAAAAAATCTTACCGAAAACAAAATTCCGTGCGTCCAAAGATCTCGAAGTACTTGTCGTCTAAGAACTATCTCAAAGAAGTTGAATGTTTGACCCAAATGGCTTTTACAGCCAAATCCTACAAAGAAAAAGGAAAAAACCGGTTAGTGATGTTTCGCTTTTCTTTATCTTTTTTTTGTATTTTTCTTTAGGAATGTTACCATTCCCTTTTTGTTTTTCTTTATAGAAACCAGTTAGAACAACCATTTGAAACGGTCCATTTAATTTCTTTGAGATAGGCGAGATACTCCTTTATCTTTTTTTTTGTTCTACCTACCTCAAAGGCGAAATTGCTGTTTCAAAAGTTGGTTCTAAACAGTTTCTATAAAGAAAAAAAAGAAAAGTATAGTTAGTAACGTTCCTATTAAAAAGAACATAAAAAAAACAGATAAAAAACCTTCTGCACTTACCTAAAAGAAATAAATTGGCCGCAAAGAACTCGTTTCTGCAAAATAAAGTTCTTTTAATTTATAGTTACAAAAATAAAAGTAAATATTAAATTTATTAAAAAAAAAAATTTGTATCATGACGATTTTAATCTGAGACACTTAGTACAGTATGATCAGATAAAAATAAAAAAAATGATTTTGTAGATTGTTGATTTCGAACCAAAAAGGTTGGGGGTTGAAGGTTTTAGGATTATAGGAGAAAGGTCGTGTGATACTATCATTGTACTAGTAATACCACACAATTTAAAAATACGTAATTAGTTATATTAATTTATAATTACCATGCTTTACCAAAATAAGCACCTCCGTATTTTCCGTATTTGGTGCTATAAAATTTATTACACTGTTCTTACAAATTAAACTGCCGATTACAGGGGGGTGTCTAAACTATAAAGCCGTGTTCAATCAAGTGATTTATCGAAAATAGTTTTTTTTTCGTGAAATTTTTTTTAACGATTTTTAATTTATATTTCTTACAATAAAAACTTTTATAATAAATAACAATAAAATATTATTTGAAATATAAGTTGAACCTACACCTTTATGATTGTTTAAAATAGGTTCTAAACAATCTTTCAATTCTTTAATAAACACGCCAGTTTGTTTTGCATTACCTTTTCTTCAGCTTTCCAATATGTATCACGCATTCTTTCCATTAACTCACTTATGGATTGTCGTCTATTTACTATTGCATTCTCAGTTTCGGTTAATCGACACTAGCAACATCCAAATCTAATTCATGATGCATATATACATCTAACCCAGTCACATCAAACATTCTCTGAAATCGATCCCATGTATCAATAGCATCGTATCTCATACAAACTTTCATGAAAAATGTGATGGCAAGGCAGCAAGTACTGATAAAAAAATACATAATAGAAGTTTAAAGACGTAAGTCCTGGTGCTGTTTTTCCTTTTTCTATTCATTCATCAATAGCGCAACATTTGTTAATGAGTATTTGTTAAACAGGGAAGGGGAATTTATGGGTTTCAGTAAGAATCTCATCATTAACGCCAATGAAAGAGATTTTTTTGGTGCAAAATTCATAGTGGTTTCTTTGCTTTGGGAACGTTACTAACGTTCCCTCTCTTTTTTAGAACTTCTTCCTGAACTTGGAAATTGCAAGGTGGGTGATTTGTTTTAGTTGTTTTGGTAGTTTTTTTGATTTGGGAACATCACTAACGTTCCTCTCTTTCTTTTTTTTTTTAGGAATGGCTTTGGATTTTAAGGTGTAATTACCCTTTGATACTGTTCTTGATCTTCGTGTTCTAAATATCTTTGGGGTTGTGATTACCCTTCAATATTATTCTTGATCTTGTTCTTTTACCTTTGGGATGTAATTACCCTTCTTGGTTTTATATTCTTTATTTTTGGGATGTAATTACCTTTGATCTTTTGTTCTTTTAATTTTGGGATCTTTAATGTTCGTGTTTGAGTTTTAGGATTTAATCACCTTATTTATTGATAATATCTAATGTTTGAACTGTTGGATAACTCATCTTTAATATTTTTCTTTTGATTTAAAATTTAATCACTCTTGTCTATAGAAAAAATAGATATGTTTTTAGCAAAATTAGTTACAAACCCATTCTTGGGTTTATAAAAAATAAATCGAAATATTTGTTTGTTATTTAAAGAAATTGTTTTTTATTCTTTTAATTTTTTTTAAATGCATTTAATACGTTTAATATATTTTTGTGCCTTTTCCATGTTTTACGTGATTTATTATTATTTATTGGAGCTCCAGACTTCGCAACGGTTCCCGTTTCCCTTGTATATTATAATATTTATATATAACTCAGGTAGAATTATTTTATAGAGGTATACATTATATAACATATTATTATTTTTTTTTTTTAATATATATTAAAAAAAAGCAAATTTAAAAAACAATAATTTTAAAATTTATTAAAATAGTAACTTTACAATTTAAAGTATTTTAATTTTAATTTTAATTTTGAATGTTTTGTATAAATTCTAAAGTTGTTAAAAATAAATTTATGCCGAAATTTCCATCTTCAGCTAAAGGATTAATAGTATGCTGTAAATCGGACAATTGTAAATTTGAAAGAATATTATTAATTGGATCAACATCTACTTGTTGAATTTCATCATCAACAGGTATTGGTCCTCCCCAATCTATGCCATAATTATCAATATCAATGTTTAAATCTAATTCTCTCAAATTGTTTCTAACCATTCCTTCTAAATATAACTGTCTTGGAGTTTTGTAATAAGTGAATGATAATTCCATGACTGTGAAAATATATCTAAAGCAGAATTAATCCTTGGTATAAATATATAATGAAGAGCAAACATATGAATATGATTATCAATATTTAAATTATGATTCTCTTCCAAAAAATAAAAATTACTTGCAAATAATGCCGCAACAATTCTGTATGCATCTCTCCATAAACGTTCAATCCTCTGGTTATGGACTGATTTTCCACCAATGTAGCTTCCTCTATTTATACCTTTTTGTCTAATCATCCACTCTGCTACTTTTATATTCTCACCACCACGATCACCACGAACTCTATTAGGTATTCCAAATTTTTCTGTAGCTTCATAAAAATGAGATAAAACTGTTTCTGATTTATTATTATTATTACATTTAAGATAAACAATTAATCTTAAATATCCATCTATCCCTCCATGGATAATAAGTTTCCAATGAATAAGCTTGTGGTGGCTATCGATGTGCCAAAGTAGATTTGGTGCAGCAACATTATACTTGCGCCTTGGTGTTATTTGAGCCCAGTGATTTAATATATTGAACGTGTCAATTCTATGCAAAGAATCTCTTAACCTTTCTCGATGAATTCTAATTCCTAAAGATCTTATCATACCCATAAGTATTTGCTGGCCAGAATTAGGTTGTTGAAGCCTAATTGATTTTATTAAATTATCTAACTTCTCATTTGAAATTTCGCTATATGATAAATCTTCAGGAATATTTAATTCATTTCTTCGGCGTTGTATCGTCTTTGCTGAAGTTCCCATTATTTTTGCAATTTCAACATAAGAAAATCCTTCACGATGAAATAATCTTAATATTTACAAATTTTCACAAACTCTTCTCATGAATTCTCTTTGATCAAATACCATGGATAATAATGACATATTGGTGATGAATTGGGAGTACGGGATATGGATTAAGGCACAGAATTAGAGGTAAGGGTATGGAATATAGATTAGTTTGTAGTATTAGGGGCAAGGTTAAATTAAGATATGGGATATGTATTAGGGTGTAGAATTAGAGTCTGAGGGTTAGGACTAGGATATAGGGGTGTGAGATCAAGATTAGGTTGAGTTATTAAATTGAAAAAATTTTGATTAGATAAGCAACTTATATAATACAAGGATGATTGGTATGAATTGGTCAAAAAAAGAGAATAAATACAGATGTGATTTGTGTAAATCTTTAATTCACGAAATTGCCCAAAAAATCATGTTTGATTTGACAAGGAAAATACCAAGTTTCATTTTTTTAAAAAAAATTAAAAGTCCCGTTACTTCTGTATATTTACACTTTAATAAAATTTTCATTAAAAACATATATATATATCACTTTGCATAATCTTCTTAATAGATATTTGTTTTTACATAATTAAATTTTAAAATTCTGCAGACAGTTCATATGATTAATAAGGGAGGGTATTAATATTCTCTAGTTTAAAATAATTAATAAATATGTTTATTTTAAAATATTAATAAATAATATTACGTTTTTTATTAGTTATTATTTTCTTATTTAATATACTAACATAATATAATTATTTTATTTTTCACTCACATTCCAATAATTATGTAATAACTAATTTTCTTAAATATTTACCGGAAGTTTCATCATATTGGTTTAAACTCATTTGATCCTGTTGCAACGCAACAGGCTTCAGCTAGTTTTATACTAATTAAACAATAAAAGATGATATTACAAATAAGTATTAATTTTGTGAAAATGAAAATTTTACTTATGCAATTAACATTGCTTCTTCTAGGTAAAACTTAGAGTATGACTTAAGAAGTTGAAATACCATTCCTATATTTTTCCCCTGTAGTTTTGCAAAATTAGTTCTTTAGATCTTTGGTTTGTAACTGTAATTTTTTGTAAGCTTAAAGATTATATTTCTTATTTGGCAATTTTACTTATATAATTTGGCTTTTTAGAATCACAGTCTTTTACTTTTAGGATCCTAGACTTTTTCTTGAAACTGAGTAACTTATTTGGAGTATGATGACTTGTATGATTTAGAATTGGTGACAATTTCTTTATTTTTGTAGTTTATGCACTTAAAGTGATTTCTTTTATTTTTTAAGTACAATTTTGATAAACTTTGGTTTTTTAGAACAAGTGATAATAATTTCCTTCCATTTGGTTTGTGCACTTAAATTTTTATTATTAGTATTATTATTTTATGAGTAGATGAAATTTTTATAGATCATATTAATATTATTTTTATTACTTTCTTTTTTCACTGTCAACAACATGATATTATCTTCCTCCATTCTTCATTTAAATAATTTATTTATTCAATGCAAATTTATTTATTTAAATATAACATAAAAGAAAAAATAAATTCATGAATTGCCCATTCTATGATTCCTCATTTAATATTAAAACAAATTAAAATTTTTTTTTAGTATTTGGTTTCTTTTCAACTAACATTTCAATATTATGAAATTCATCAGATTTAAACATTAATTGTTCAAGTTTCAACATATGTTTACATCTGAAACTAAACATTTAATTGAATTTAAATAAAATATACAAATATATAAAATGTTTTATAATTTTCCCCTTCATTAACTGGCTGATAATTATTTAAAATTAAGATTTTAAATAATATTAATAATAAAATTACAATATGCTTTAAAACTCCTTTATATGTTATTTGTATAATTCTTTAAAACGCTTGGAACAAAATTCTGTAAATACTTTACCTTTCATTATGAATATTCATGTCTAAAACTTTCATCTCAATATCAGAAATCCATTATTTCATGAAACGTAATATCAACTGATGCAATAAAGATTATAATTTAACCTAATAAAATTACATTGAAATTAAGCTTATCAGCTGAACTTCACTCTCGAAAATATTTTTTTAAAGATAGCCAACTGAAGATGTCAGATTACATTCAATCATTCACATAATCAGATGACTTTCCGTATTTTGAAGCGAAAAAAAAAAACATTTTTTTAAAAAAAAAACATTGTAATAATAAAAGGTTAATACTTTAGGAAAAACCCAATTGAAACATTGAGAAACACCTATAGTTGATAATTAGCCATAACAAATTACTGTGGCGCGGTCTTCAATCATCCCAAAAATTCAAAATCTTCATATGAATTATCAATTCTTACAATTAGTTTGGCCAGTATATTACATTCATAAGTTGAACCAGTCAAAGAGCCTGCACATAAGAGCACTTGAAAGAACAAAAAAAAAAAAAAACTATAAATCCGGGTCATTATGTTAATTTAACTTTTGAATAATTTTATATTCTTATTAAACTATCAAAAATCAACGAAATTGTAAAAAATCAGACTATCAGAGAAATGAGAATAAAATAATTTTATAAAAATGTAAATTTATTTAATTTATTATTATAATTATTTCTTAAACAATGAAATATTTTACAACAAAACCGTATGTTTACGTATTTTTTTTTCATAAATCCCAAATATTGATTTTCTAATAAATAATGATGACATTAATACTGTAAATATTAAATAATAACGACTGGGTCACATATGACTAATATAAACAGTAAGTAAACTGGCGAAACATGGATTATTTAAGTAACTTCGTAAATAAGAAAACGATAAATTTCAAAATATAAGTTGTATTTGACACTGGACCAAATTCACGCTTAAGAAAACTTACATCAAGATTGGAAATCGGAAAATTAGGTTTTATTGTAGGGATTTTTGACCTTGAATCCCTGATGGTATTGAATACTATTTGTTGAAGCAAAATTTGTTGGATAATTTCCTGATAATCAACTAAAAACTAATTTCCAAACTTCAATTTTATGCACTCAGCAGAAGTTTGAAATTTAATTATAATAAAAAGAGATAATCAAAAAAATTGAAGAGCGGATGGCAAGCGGTGATGCTAATAAATATTTATAATATTGATTATAAGGAATTTGAAAAAAATAATCAAATTTATATGAAAATATGAAAAAAAAAATGGATGATAAGGATAGTATTTTTATGAAAGATGACAAAACATTTAAATGTGTTTGGGAAAAAATTAATTCTAGTAATCATACATGATCATCTCACCATTAACTATGGAGAAGTGAAAAGCAAATATAAATAATAATGGTAATAGACTACTTAAACATTTTAAAAAACTGAAAAAGTTTAAAGAATTTACAATCAATAATGAAATATTTAATCATTAAAAAAAGATACATATAATTAACTTGATATTATTACAGTAATAAAGTAAATCACCAAAATTACCCATTGTGCTCATTTCATCATCAACCACTTCGTAATAACTCAAGCTGACCAATCATAACTTTTTTAAAATTTTAAACCCAACAAAACAAAATATTTAAATTTATATATATATTTGATGTCAGTTTATTTTATAACCACAATTTTTATTTTAATTACTTACATAAAAAATTAAAAATTTTATTGACAACCGGATATTTTTTTTTAAAAAAAAAAAAATCATTATTTTGCATGATCGTTTAAAAAAAATTATTTTATTTATCAACAAGATTCCTTATTCAGTCTATAAGTTCTGTTTTAATGGCAATAACGTTAATACGTAAATTAAAATATCATAATTTCTCATATTAGAAACAATGTTACAAAAATTATTATTGCGTGTCAAAAAATAAAGTTAATATACTTGCTGTTTTTAAATTCCAACATATTATCTTATAAGAAAAAACAAAATTATACATAACTGTTTTTTAATTTATCAATGATAACAATAATGAGAGAACTCAATCTCAGACGATTCTTGAAATTTATATTTATAACACAGAAAAATCCAGAAATTATTTCTGTTTCCTTTTATTTTTATAAACGCATTTTGCACCATATTATTTTTAAGTTTTAAAGTGATTCGAACAATATCTTGGTTTTTTTCATTATTAAAAAGCAAGCAATGTATTAAAAGATCATTGTTTTACTGTGACAAATTATTATAATATTGTTCTTCTTACATACTTGTACGAACCTATATGTTATAGGTTATTGCTAAATTTTATTGACTAATAAGGAATAAACATTTGAGAAGAAAAAAAAATTAAATACTAAGAGGTCTAAGGACTGAAACCTTGTTTTGTTTTTTTTATTAAATATGCAATGCAACACATGCCCAATCATTTATATGTAGGGCTGGAATTATTTTCTTATGCAACTATGCAATGCAAAGTACGACAATTGTTTATGCATGATACGTCAGATTATTGGTTGTGCATTTCTCGGTTAACCTTGTTAAAAATTAAAATTTTACATTATCTGTCTTTGATAATTGATTGGTCACATATTCTTATGATTTTAATACTAATCCTCTGAAAATCACTACATATAGAGCTAGTAGAATAAGTTCAAGGGCCACCTGACCCATATATCGTATCTTCGTAATTAATTTAGATTACTCAAAAAATATTACAATACGAAATATATAAAATACAGCAATATAACTATCAATAAAATTGTTTTTTCTAGTAATGTTATTATGTTTTTGCTACCAGCTACTCATTCTTGGTTAGTATTATTATATGATATATATCTGCCAAATTAAATTTCTTGCATTAAACCAAGAATTTCACTGAACTGTCACATTATTAGATTAAAAAAAAAGGTAATTTTATGTGATGTAATTATCACACACATGAGCTTTTCCGGTCATTTGATATAATGACATAGATTTACACATTACAGATAATAGAGGTAATAAGTGTTACATACTTGGGAATGTATTATTTGTCAATTTATTAGATGTTATTAGTAATATTATAATTATTAAAATTATTTCCTTGTAAAATTTCAATAGTCTGGACAATATTAATATTGCAAATATTATAGTACGTGGGCAATACATTAAAAATGAATGTCCCAATATTAATATTTAACCCAAAACTTGAATATCATATAATTTAAATCCATTTACTTTATCTTTCAGGAAAAACAAATAATGATTCAAAGGAAATCTATTAAAATAAAGTAAAATCTTTCTAAGATTTTCTTGAGAATTAATAATTTGTGATAAACTTTTTTCGATCATTTGATGATTATTGTTACTGCAACATGATGGGAACTTAAAATAAAGTGATGAAATTGAATTGCGATTAGAATTGAGAAATATTGAAAATTTTGTTGAAGTTTCAACTGTTATTATAAAATCTAGTTCAAATTTTTGACATTATTAAAGAAATTTGGATTTTGTAAATTAATTTAAGGGTAATACAAAAATATTCAACATTCATGATTTGTAAATTATACAACTTCCAAACTATATAAATTTACATTATTTTAAATGAATATTAGAAACAGTGACCTATAAATAAATTTTATAAAGTTTGATATTTGTATAGAATCACTGGAAAATTGCTTCCCAATTTCTAATAGAATTACTAATTTTACGTGTATCCAAATGTTGAATAAATTAGGATAATTGAATAATGTATTTGAAGGAATTAAATCATTATTAATTCTATATTCATTTAATTTTGTTTTATCATCATCATTTAAATTATGTAAACAAATTTCAATAAAGTAATAATTTTTAAGAAATTTAATTGAAAAATGGATTTTCCCATAATAATGGAATTGCTAAACGACACCATAATCTATTAACTAATATACACGAATATAGTGTTTTATAATCATGATGAAGATATTATATAACTCCATTTGTTAATTCTGATAAAACTCCAAAAAATATCTTTGAACATGTTAAGAAAAAGGAAAGAGAAAAAGGGTTTTCAAGTTTTGAAGTTACATCGTATGGGTTATTGTAACAATTCTGTTTGTCACACAATTATTTACGTAAAGTCTTTATTACCCATTGCGAATATTTCAGGAAATTATTTTACTGGCTGGCATTATTATAATTCCGGCCCTGAAAGATATGCTTAGCTAAGAGTAAAGTTTTTTGGCTACACCTTACCTGTATGAGACTTTTCCAGGGTTTTCATGCATCAAATCCAATCTTGTTAATAAATTCATTTTGCTTTGCATACTCCTAAGTCGTAAAAGTGCAATAGTAAACTTCACAAAAATATCTCACTTATACAGTAAGTGCTGCACAATTTGTCACGTGCATGAAAATTTGATGTTGCACAGAGTACAATTATTATAAAAAGGTTCGACCATTTACAAACAAATTTGGATAAATTCTTTCTTGTTGCATGTAAAATTATAAAAAATGGTTGACAATAAATTTTTACCAAAGTTAACACAAAATTTACTTAAAATTTTAAATGATGAAGAATTTTATGATATTACTATTGAAGTTGGTAAAGATCCTTACGTAAAAATATTTTGAGCTCATATGGTAATTCTATATTATCGTTCTTCTCATTTGCAAAGAATTTTGTCAACCAATAATATAAAGAAAATTGATGGAACTTTGACGCATATTAAATTACCAAATAATTTATCGAAGATTTTTCAAATAATCTTAAGGTACCGAATATAAAATGGGTGAAAATTATATTGAATAATTATTTAATTTCACTTTTTTTTTATTTTGTTTTAGGTATCTTTATTGTGGAAGTCTTACTTTAAAAGAATATAATACATTAGATATAATTAAAATTCTAGTTGCTGCCAATGAATTTAGTCTTCAAGAATTAATAACATATCTACAATCCTTTTTGATCGAAAACAAAAAACAATGGATGAAAAAAAATCTTGATTTGATTTATCAAACGAGTTTTAGAAATAATTCGTTCTTTGAACTTCAAAAATATTGTACTAATTTAATAACCAAAGAACCAGATAAGTTATTCAATTCAAAAAATTTCTCTTCGATTCCAGTAAAACTTTTAATTTCAGTTATTCAAAATGATAGCCTTCAAATTAGTGACATTCAAATTTGTGAATATGTTCTTAAATGGGGTCTTGCTCAACATTCCGAATTTCCTTCTGATGTCGCAAACCAAAGGATGATTTCAACACTTTAAAAAATACTTTACTACAATATATCCCTTTTATTAATTTTTATAATTTAAAAGAATTTATAAAAGAATTTATGGATAAAGTATTACCTTGTAAAAGAATTTTGCCAAAGGAAATGTATAAAGATTTATTAAAATTTTATTTAAGTCTATCGGATCCTGATAGCAAGTCAACTAAAGAAATTAATTTGAGAGCTATTGATTCAAAAATTATTACATATCAGCATATCAAATTAATCTCGAAATGGATCAATAGATCAGAAATTATGAATAATTCAAGTTCTCCATATGAATTCAAATTATTCTTTCGCGGATCCCGTGACGGACTTTCAAGCGAAAAATTTCATAAAATTTGTGATAATCAATATCGTCAATATCGTACTGTAACAGCTATTAAAGTGAAAGATAGTAACGAAATTCTCGGGGGATATAATCCAGCTGAATGGAGATCTGATGGTAGTCATGAGCTTTTTATTCTCTTTTGATAATGATGATAGAATTGAGAATTATATTTTAAGTCGTGTAATGAATAAATTTTATGCTACATTTAATGGAATTTTTAACGGTCCATCATTTGGTTACAATGATCTTACTATATTGGGGACGAGTCTTAATTTTGGTAGTTATTGTGGTAGTAAAAAACATTTCTATGAAAAATCGATTAGAAAAACTGAAAGTGAATTTACTGTGGAAGAATGTGAAGTATTTCAAATTATTTAAGATAAAAAATTTTTTTTATTATATAAAATTTTGTATAACTTAATTTAGTCTTTTTTTATTGAATAATAAATTAGGTTTGTAAAATTCAAATCTTTATCAATAACAAAATTGCTATATAAAGTAAATAATACAATTTATAATCTCAACTATCTCAAATACCTTTAAATATCTTACCTTTTTAAATTATTCTCATGATTATAATAGGATATCATAACTGTCAGTTGTAAGTTCAATTTTCAGGAATTAACTCCTTATTTAAAATTCTTTCAAATCGAAAAAAAATAACAAACTGGTGGAACAGAATTTTATTTTGATATCATGGCAGATAAGATTTATAATGATTTTTCTTAAATTTTTTAAAAAATTCATATTTATTACATTTCATATTCTTTAAATATTTTAAGACAAATTTTTCTATTTTAATAATTTGTGCATATATATCATCGTGATTTTTGTTAATACCTGTATAAAAAAATATTCATTTTTAATAATCATTATAAAAAAAAGTATATTTCTAAAAATACTTCACTTGTAGAAATATTTTAGAAGTACAAGATAAACCTAATTCATCCGTTCTATTAAATAAAAAAAAAATATAACATGTTAAAAATAATTTATATGATGATTAGACCAATTCAAAGGTTACGTAAATAAATATATTGACTTGGTTACGGAAATCTAATGCACTTCATGAAGGAGAGAATAACCTATTAAATTTGTTTCACAAAAATGCGATTCTGTGGGCTATTTTTCATTTGACTATTCATATACAATAGTTTTTTCAAAAAAACATAATTCATATAATAGAAATAAATATTACCAAGGATTTTATCTGATTAAAAAGAAAAAAAATTGATACTGAAAAATTTTGAAAAAATTTCATGAATAGATTAGATATGTAGAAATTTCATTAGGACAAATGGTTATGATAAATAACTTTATATTAATATCTTTTACCGAATTTTTGATGAGTAAAAATAATTGACTAAATATTTAATATAGTGAGCAATGCAAAATTTCCAAATTACGCTGGATTCCACGGCTGGATTATACAATTGAGTTACCACTTTATAATTGACGCTTATTATAAGTTAGTTTTTTATTAAACTTTTTTAAGCTTTGCTATATTTGAATTATCAATTAATTTATTTTCTTTATAATTTATATTATGTTCAATTAAATAATATATATAAAACTGATAAAAAAATCAAAAAATATTATTATTAAAAAGCAAAAAGTATATTTGATGAACTTCAGTAAGTTTAAAAAATACCGACATTCAAATATCAAAATCAATTTCTTGTGAAATATATCCTATATTATTAATTTAAAGAAATTAGATTGAGAAAATACAAATTGTTTTAAAAATATAATATTTTACTTACTTTCATCAATGTTACATTGTTCAGAATTTATATCTATATCCAATTCAAATTCTTGCGTTATATGAATAATTAAAATAAGCTTATATTTATTGCAAATACGAAAGTATTTTACCATTATTTTCATTTTCGATTGATTTAAACTTTTTAATAATTTTGCCTGGAAATATTTTATTTAATTAGTAAATATTGAATGGCTTTTATATATAAAATTTTGACTTTTATTATACCTTCATTAAAACTGTTTTCAATTTGATTGTCGTTAAACTTTCTTTTATCTTAAAGAATAAACTCATTAATATTACTTAAAATTATATTAGTTAATAACCTCAAATAAATAATTACCATTATAAGATATCATATCATTTTTTTGATGGCAATTAGATAGTTCTAAATAGTGACGAAGTAGAGCATAATTATTAATTTTTTCTTATTAAAGTTACATTTACACATTATTATATTTACCAATTTCTGCAGTTATAGACTGGCTTCTTAAACTTCTTGTAGACATTGTAGACATAGCAGATTGAATCATACCATTTAAAGGCCTACTCCTATAAATAACACCTGGATCATTTATTGTTACAGGACCAATATCTGATGATTTCATAATTTCACAATTATAACTGCTCAGTTTATTAATTCTATCATATATATAAGTAGCTTCTGGTCTTTCATTAGGATCAAAATGCCAGCATTCTTTCATTAATTCAATATATCCTTCAGGTGCACTTGTAACAATTGGTGGTCTTAAACCATCACATATTTCTATTATAAGTTCTGTATCATGACTTCTATTCCAAAAAGTTCTTCTACCTGTCATAACTTCCCACATAATCATACCAAAACTATATATGTCTGATTCTTTGGTATATTTTTGTCCTTTAAAAATCTCTGGTGCCATATAAGGAATGATACCATCATTCTCATTGTTATTATCATCATCTGTAGATTCAGTTGCAGCTTTACTTAATCCAAAATCACCTAAATATACACTATACTCGTCATGAAAATAGATATTTCCACTATGAAAATCTCTGTGTAAAATATATACACTATGAATATTAACAAGTCCATTTATTATACATTTTAAGTTACTCAACTTTGTGTTCCATTTAATACTATAAAAATAATTTGTTATATGATTTGTCAAATCACCTGATTTATAATGTGGCATAATAATCATGATATCTTTGGTAACAGGATCTTGAGTTATTCCAAAATATTTACTAACCAAATTAAAACGATCATACCACCTAACAGAACCTCCTCTTTTCCAATTTAAAGAAAATTCATGAAATATCTTGAGCTAAAATAAAAGTTTATTAATTACTTAACTCGTTTAAGTTAATAAATAATATCAGTAAATCACCTCATTTAATTCCTTAGATGTGATGTTTTTAGAATTATTAAGTTTTTTGAGAACAACTGCAT
The DNA here is from genome assembly GCA_021464525.1 of Rhizophagus sp. LPA8_4_AMF. NCBI lineage: Eukaryota > Fungi > Glomeromycota > Glomeromycetes > Glomerales > Glomeraceae > Rhizophagus > Rhizophagus sp. LPA8_4_AMF. Next base: position 21,604 of record JADRCO010000760.1, read on the forward strand.
AATTTTTATTTTCTTCAGGTTTAAAGAAACTTTGTTTTTTCTTATTCCAAGTAGTTATTGCTGGGCCATCAATCCAAATAGACTTATAAATTCTACTAAAACCTCCTTCAGCAATAAATTTTACATCCTTGAATTGGTGATAAGGTACAAACAACATTTTTGCAGCTAATTTATTGCCACTAATTAATGTATGCATGATAAAATCATCAATAACTTTATTTTCATTTGGTATAAATACCGATTTCGCTTTATAACAAACGTGGAAAATCTGATGATTTTCTTCTAAAAGTTCTCTTCTTTGATTACATTCGCTGCATAATATCCTTGTTGTTTTACGTTTACGATTTTGTTTAGTTGTGTTTTGTGTTGAAAGGCCTAAAGATGTGTTGTCTGATAAAAAAAAATCAATTTTTTGTTTATAATTTGTTAATTGATTCATTGTTAATTTTTTTTTTAGCACTTTTGCTTGAGACAAAGAGCCAAAATATATATGTTTTCTTTTTAAGCAAAGGAGTTTTTAATCCGAACTTAGAAAATTCCATATTAATATAATATCCGTAGAAGTTTCCAATTATAAAAAATCGTACTAGGAAAGTCTAGATAACTAATCTAGAAGTATAGCATGGAAAAAGATTTTTCGAATGGACTTTTAACAAGAATACCAGCAAAGAATTCTATGGATGCATCATTGAATAGATCACACTGTAAGACAGGTACAACGTGACATATTTTCGAAATAATCATATGGGCAGATTTGGCTCACTTGATGATCGGAATGTCGATCATTTTGGCCAAAATTAACGTGTCAATTCAATGAAAAAAAGATTGTCTTCAAGGAGTTATTGCTTATAATTTTTCAAAATAAGTTAGATACGATATAAATATGGTGTACAGTATTAAAGAGCATATGTTAGGTAATTTTTTTTTGATAAATCACGATGTTTCTTGGATCATTTACCAATTCCGAGTTAAGATAGATTCATATAACTGATAAGCTTAGATAATCATATTAAATTTGAATAAGAAATTTTATGTAAGAGTAATCATTAAAGCATTTTTTTTATAAAAATCTTTTTTATACTTTTAACCTAATATACTAACAATTTGAATTAATAAAACAAACAGTCCAAGGCCTTCAAGCTTAAATTTATTTTACAATTTATGACAATAATTAAATTTTTTTTTTGAATTATTATGATATGTCCAATCCTTGAAAGAATTCTCGTTCTTAACAGAAATAAAACATATTAGACTTGGCCAAATTAAAAATTTTTTCAAGTCGTCACAACACTAGGAAACGGAGCCCGAGCATTCTATTTTATTTTATTTTTTATTTTATTTCGAGAAAAGTGGTCGGACATGTTTAAATGTTGCACAAATTTTATTACTGTTTACTTCGTCACGTGCCGGATAGACAACTGACTTTTTGTGTCTAGTCCTTCGTTACACTTCAGACGTCATTATTAAAGCAACAAACTGCGGAAACTAAATCGTAACTGACATTGTAGGTTATACGAAATTTTACAGTAAAATTTTTCGTACACTTTTTGATTTTATTTAAACTTGCAATGGTCTGAACGGTTTGCCTTTTTTTTTATTCATTTATAAATTATAAAAATCAATGAAATAATCAGAAAGTTAGCGTCTAAGCATAGCTTATTGCTAAATAATAATAATTCACAAAAATTTGCATAACTGAATAATACGTTAAATTTTAAATAAATTATTTATGAAGAAACTTTTAATTATACTATTGAAATAGGTTGATTAATAAAATAAAAAAGTAATTAAGTTTGTTTTTTGGCACATTAACTTTACCGAACAATATCACCGGACCAATTATTTAAATGGTGAAAATTGTCTATTAGCTCGCAATATAAAAATTAAAAGATGCCATCAATTCACCTATAATAAAATATTAATACTCATAAAAATTCAAGCAAGAATCAAATAATTATTTTGTACTTAATTAATTTAAACGTTTTTTGATAATCTCATTATTCATATAATTGTTCTAACTACAAAGAACTTATAACTGAACACGGCTGCAGTACCCACTTTACCACTTCTGCAACTACTACTACTGTATTGCCATACCAATACATCACCAACACCACACCGCACCACCATGAAAATTAGTAAGAGGTTAGGTAAAGATTTGAGTAATGAATTAGAGTTGTAGAATAAGGGTGGAGTATGAAGGATTGAAAGAGATTAGGGATTAGAATAAAGGGATAAGACTTAATGAATGAGAAGTTTAATAAAAAAAAGAAATAAATAAAGTATATTTTAGTCATACAAATTTTGTGATACGGATTAAACTTTTGTATGAAGAAATGTTTGTAAAATTCGTACACTGATTTTTAGCCCAAATGGGAGATCACTTACATTACCCTTTGCATAATATTATTATCTATGGTGTATTGTCTCCATCACTTAAAGCAGACAAATTTACAAATGAAGGGAATCACGTGGTATTGCACAATTTGTTAAAGTCCGTTCAGGCTGGTAGTGACAAATAATATGTAAAAACCTAATACTTAATTTCCTCCAACTTGTTTCTTCAAATCAGTTAATTTCGTTTCATAATTATTAACTAATCCTTTATGACATAAGTATGTTGTATATTAAAAATTACCATATTTATGATATTTGAGTAATCAGCGATTTGTAGCGATTGTTAATGAAATCCTAATTAAATTTTTAAACCCTGTAAGGTCTATGTGTGTTTAGTATTAGATTATTAGTTTCAGACAAAAATTAAAAAAAAATCAATGAAATTTTATTAGTTATAGTTACCGATATTTAACTAATAATAATACTGATATGATTAACGAAAAGATAATAAAGATAATTCATTCTCATTATTTTATTTATACTTTATTTCATACATTAACTTCGTTGAAATTATTTTTTATTTTAGTATTTGTTTGACTATTTAATAAAAGAATTTTCTTACAAATTATGTACACAAAAAAAATCTCAATTTTTAGGCACCATATTACTAACATTCTATAGTACTTTTTATTAATGCATTTAATCCTCGGTGTGTAATCTTGCAAACTTTGATTCCACCGTTTAAAATATAATAAATAAAATAAGATGGTGGGCTAATATAAAGCCCATTCTGGTTAACTAATCAATACTTGATTTATACTATCCTCGTTGTTTATAAATTAACGCAAACAGATCTAAAAATAAACTTACTACAGTATCTAGAATTGACCTTAAAATCAACGGAAATGATTGGATGAACAATATTATCACGTGCGTATAATATTTGAATTTTCAAAAAAAAAATTCTATTTTGACATGCCCGAGCGAACTTGTACTTACTAAAATGTAGTTCAATAATAATAGGATGAATTAATATTAGCTAAATCATTTATTTTGTAACAAACATTTACAAAAATTATATTATGTGAGATTTTAAGTTTTGTTTACTGCGTCATTTTACGTTTCGTTATGACTTAAGAAAGTCAAAATATTCCCATCTTCACAAATTTTTTGTATAATAATTTAATTCAAAGATAAAATAAAAGCATTATAAAATAAATAAATAAATAAACTGGAGATATGCTTTTTTTTTACTCAAACATGTCTTTTTATATCAAAGACCTATAAGGAGATTAAATGTTGTACTAATAAGGTCTTGTATATCGCATACAGTATTTCATTATATTAACAAAAGAATTCTTTTTATTATTATATTAGCGGCTAATACCGAAGTGTCATAAGTGTTTTATTATCTAAGTTTGACGCAAATGTTGTTATTGTAACAATATACTAAGCAACCGATCGAGTATAGACGATATTTAAAAGAATATTTTACCTGACCTAAACAGTATCTTTTTATTTTCTAATTTTTTTTAAAAAAAGGTAAAGTGTTTATATTCACTATACCGATCATCGTTATACAAGACTGTTCATCTAAATTAGTTTAAATTGTAATCGAACTTTGTGTTTCTTAAATCGTTTACGTTTGAAATTAAGTAAAAAAGAACGTGAAAATCACGGTAGCTTATATTTAAAAAGATGCATTGAACATAATGCAAGATTTCCCACATCTTATAATTTTATTGCGTTAATTTTTTGGATTATATTAATTAGAAAATTTTGTATATTTAAAGTTTGTTAAAATAATTTATACTCACATGAATATTTGGTCATTCAAATACATAAAAACGTTTGAAATTATAATTATGAACGAGTACAAACATTATTGTATAGACCAGTAAACATCAGATACAGTGTTTAGGACTTGAAAATGCAATACCTTTTATATAACTGACCAACAATAACTTTCCAAATATGAAACGTCATTAATGATAATTAAATAACTAGAGTAATTTTAAATGATATCTTAACCAAGACAGAATATATTTTTATTATAAATCTAAGGTTTTATTACACATATTTTTTAGTTTACTTTTAATCTATTTTTTTTTATTAAAAAATAGATGATGGCGTCGGTCGAGTTATAACCATGACCAATGTTGGCTAACACTTGATCAAACCTTTTGACTAATTAATATCTTATGTAAACTTATTTGTAGTTTCACTTTATAAAAAAAAAGTAATTTGAAATTTCATAAACTTTAAGAAATTATCATTTTCAGCAGAAATGTTGACATATTTCCTTTAATTTTTATTATGTTCAATGTGTTTGATCGGTGTAACTAGTTCATAAATAGTCAATATTCAAATCGCGAAATGTTAATAAATATGTTTCTAATGAAGATAATGAACATGAAACAATCAATATATTGTTTAGGATCGAATAACTTATTATCACTTATTAGACTTTCAATCTTATATTCGTTTTATACTTTGTGCTCGAATTTCCTTTTCAATTATATTTTTACTTAGTTTCCTTTTTTGTCGATTCAACTTTATCATTTGATCCTTTTATTTTTGATTTCATTTATTTGATCCTTTAACTTTCTTATTGTTTTGATTTGTTTCATTTTTGATGCTTGTTTAATTTAATAATCCTTTTATTTGAATTTTTGTTGTTTTTCCATTAGTTTTTAGGATAATTCGCAAAAAAATATTTCAAGTGATTTAACATAATTTTTCATTTAATAATTCAATAATTAAAATCTTTTAAACCATTTTTTTAAAGAATTCTAAAATTATATTTCGTTTATACATAATCATGTAAACAAAACTAATAATAAATTTATTCAAAAAGTGATAATTTAATTTGACATTACATTAC
>JADRCO010000761.1:0-26823 GCA_021464525.1 Rhizophagus sp. LPA8_4_AMF
AAAAATATGATATTTATGGTGTTATACCATTTATTGCACCTGAAGTTTTAAGAGGCAAATCTTATACTCCAGCTAGTGGTGTGTACAGTTTTTCTATGATTATGTGGGAATTTACATCTGGAGTACACCATTTAATAATAGAGCACATGATTTTCAACTTAGTTTAAGTATTTGTGAAGGTGAACGACCTGAAATTGTTGAAAATACTCCACAATGTTATGTAAATTTAATGAAGAAGTGTTGGAATGAAGATCCATTAAAAAGGCCATCATCAAATGAAGCATTAAATATTATTCGTAAATGGATATTTCCTCCTAATAAAATTAAAGATATTAATGAAGAAGTAAAATGCAATATTATGGAATTTATAAATACACCAATTGAGCATAATAATCTTACTACTGAATCCCATCCACAGGCATATAGTATAAGTCGCTTACTTGATTTTAGTAGTAATAAATTGAATGAAATTCTTGAAAGTAGAGCTTTACAAGCTTATTATTCAAGTCAATCTACTAGTGGAAGTAAGGATTTGAATGATTGTATAATTAATTTGAAGTAATATAGTAATATAAAAAGAATTAATTCTGCAAGTTATTTATGTAAAATTAATTTTGTTTATTTGATTATTTAGATATTATTAAAACAGATAAAAATAGCTAATTATTTGCGTTTTATTAGTTTTTTTAATTAGTATTTGATGTATGCACTTAACAGAAATTGTAGTTTAGATTTATTAAAACACTAAGAGTAAAATATTTTACAAGATTCTTTATTTGTAATTTAAATAATTCCTTTTTTTTTATATTTTATCCATCATATGTGTATTCTCTTTTTATAGAATTATTTAAACACTAAGGCTAGAGTAGTAAATATTTGCAAATTTCTTAGTTTATAATTTAAATAAATTTATTTTTTTAACTTTTCCATTTATTAAATACAAATTACCAAAAATAATATACCAATAATAATAATATAAGTATATAAAATCATTTCCAAATGATTAAAATAAAATAAATAATATAAAATTATTATACTCATTTCAATTGATGATTGTATTTAATTTATATTGTTAACTTTTATTTTTAATATGACCATTTAAAACCTGCAAAAATATTCTCTGTTTTTTTTAAGATATTATATTATTAATACAAGAAATTATGACATTGTACATAATTATACATAATTATTTGACTTTATAATAAGCAGTCCAATGGTCAAATTGTAAAATATTTTTTAGAACTTTATTTGTTTGCAGCATTTATAAAAATATTTTAGTGGTCATTTACAAAATTATTATCTGTTATGGATTTATATTTTTTAAATCATATTAACATTCCCTATAAAAATTTTATCTTTTATTTCTGTAAAATCTTCACAGAAAATGTAAATTATTTGATAAATTCCGTGATATATATAAGGTTATTAATTCCAGAAATATGAGCCTTTTATGGAAAAAAGATGGAGTATAAAACACGGATCAACTTTATAGGGATTTTCCTAATAAAGATGTGTATAAAAAATATTCAGCATGTCTAAGCAACAAAAAAAGAAATCAATTATACATTTTCCTATTCGATTCAGAAGGTTATCTTTGTCTTTCAAGCTAATTTTAAATAAATCTTCTTAATAATCTTGACACCTTCACATTTGATAATTGATCAAATTTTTACAAGTAAATGATACTAATACGAAATATAATTTTTTAATTTATATCCTATAAAAATTTTTATTATTTGATCATATATATGAGTTTTTTGGATAACATCCAGAAAATAATCACTTAATAGACTTTTTTTAGAAATAGGGATAATGCAAATAATGCACCAACTAATAATAAAACAAAGGTTAACAAAAAATTTTTCCAATAGATATCTAGTAAATTGAAAATATAAAGTATATAATTATAATAGTAATAGAAGTTAAGAAAGCAATAAGTATTAAAAAATATCTAATAAAATTTTCCACCCTGATTTCAGCGTATGATGTTAAAATTCCAATGAAAATCATAATTGGAATAATATAAATGAGAATAAAGTATGTATATTATTATCCATTGAAAAACCAAAAAAATATAGATACTATAATTAGCACTAGGAGGATTTTGTCCCCACAGTTAATTTTATTTATCTTTAGCAGATCAACTTGGTGATGCAGTATAATGGAAATGACTTTAAATTAGCTACCATTCTGGCAGACCGGCCAGAAAACTAAAAACGTAATTTTTTAACTATTAAAACATCACCATTTAGGTTTAGATCGGATGATCAGATTGATGCTGCGGGCTACGGTAAGTCTTTTTTTCTGTTTCTTTTTTTTCTTATTTATTTATTATTTTTTTTTTTTACTCATATTTTCTTTTCCCTTAATACTTTTTTTTCATTCCTTTGTCTTTTAGATTTGAATCAGAATCATTGCTGCAAATAATTGAAATAAATATATATTTCTTTGTTTGAATAAATATGTTTTAAAATTTTAGATTATAATAAATATAAATACATTTATTAAAATAATTATGATAATACTTAGTATTTAAATATTATTCTTTTTTATTATTATTTTTTTTCAATAATGCATATTAAATTTTATTACGAGTGAAAAATCTTTTTTATTATTAATAATTACAATTACTAATGCTAATAAAAAATAATTTATAAATAATGTTGCTGGCATAATTCTTTTATGTAAAATAATATTGTTAATACTAAAATCCACATGACAGCTGTATGTTGCTTCATCAAGAACTACTTCATATCAATGTATCAAAATACTCATAATATGTGACTATTATCAAAACTATCATACCAAAAATATTGTATGTAAAGAAATCTTTGAAGTATTTATTAATATAGAATGTTAATTGTATTTGATAATATAGAATGTAATTATAATTGTATCTAACAAATACATAAAGACAATGATAATGATTTACAGTGGAGTTAATTGGTGATAGCCCTTTGTACATGAGAATTTTTTGGAATTTGGATCTGAGGAAGATGAATGGATCATTGTTCAAAGTCGATCATGCTTTCAAAGAGGATGTTGATTTTGGAGATTTCTCACCCACAGTTTTTTGGATTATTAGATTCTTGCATGACATTCTGAACTGCTTTTAATAGCTGGGTGCAGAATATATCATAGTGTTTTTGGCAACCATATTGGGATCTAATGGATTTGTGGAATTGAGGAATTTTATGGATGAATACAGATGAAGGAAAAGAAAAGAAATTTCATGCAATCCAAAAGGGCGCAGCTATTAGTAACTAGGTGACATCAGTTGAGCCGTATGAAGTAACCTCATGTGGAGGTAGTGCTGAATATGTACTAGGAGCCTTAAGCGTTAGTTGAATAGCTATGAAGTTTCACCTGAAGTAGGAATATGTTAGAGTTGTGTAAATTTTGATTTCTTTCCTGTATTATTTGATTTATTTTGGGTTGTTCAATATGTTTTCTTGGCAGTTAGTTTGGCTTACATAGTATAGGTTATTTCTTTTAAATAGGAAGGTTAGTTATAGGTTGTGAGACTTGCATATCTACCTATTTCTTGATGTAATTATGAGAACTATACTATAATAGGAAATATACTAACAAAGAAATGCATACTAATTTTTTAAAAAACAAAAAAAAAAATAAATTGTAAATATGTTTTATATCATTTCAATATTGTGATGTATCATCTACATTATAATCTAATTAAAAGCTCATGCCCAAATGTAGATCAAAATTCTATCATCATGTTTATTTATCTCATTAATCCTGTTGCAACTGTTACCGAATATGTCAGTAATTAAGAGTCATATATCTGTCAAGAATATATCATCTGAAAAATCTGAAAACAAAAAAAAAAGATAAATATCCACAAATACTGGGAGAATCTTACTCAATACTGCCTCACTTGGTGCGTCAGTATTGGTTGTTAAGAATTGACAGGTATATCACTACAAAATACAAAATAAGGTGACAGGTTACAACGTATATAAGATGAATCTTATATGTTAAGATGGCAGAAACACAATTTATGATTATCCAAAATATAATGATTTTATTAAATACAAATTATACAACAAGGTGATAAAAAGTGACAAGAGTGTTTTAAGATAGGTTATTCAATGACTTCAAAGGTTATTAAAGACTCAGATAAAACTTAGATAAACAAATCTATCTGTTCAGTGAGTTGGCAGAAGGGATATTTATATCTAACTTCTATCTAGCTGCCATCTCTTTTCTGTCATCAGGAGGCGAAATCTAAACCATTACATCCTATTGATATTTGATGATTAATATCCCATTGTAATATCTTAATGCACTTACAATAGTGAGCAGTTTTATTGTAAGCCACTTTTATCTGAACACCAAATAACTAATTTAAACCATCAATCACTATTGAGCTAATTATCCTACAATAGCACTTAATAAATATAGATAATACAAATACAGAAAATAAATAATGTAAAATTACTACACATTAATAAACAATGATAAAAATAAATATACATAGTAAAACTACATAAGTAAATATAATAAAATATAACTAATATTATCTATTCAGTTAATCTCATGTATACAAATCATCAATTATATATCGTTATAAATTGGCATGTTACATTGGAAATCGATATGTACACAAATGTATGTAGATCACATTGAATGGTAATATAACCTCAGAAATCATGTGCGCAATATTTCATGTAACATCATTTCCCTCTGAAACGTGAGCTTCTATGAACGAGAACACTATTGAGCGATATCTGATGTTTTCAAGTATCTACTGATATAGGGATGAAGTTGGTTGGCATGTACCCATTTCTTATGAATTTTCCCATCGAGCGTTCGTAACTGATAAGTTTTATTATTGTGACAATCATGTATATAATATGGTCCATTCCATTTTGTGTCTAGCTTTTTTGGTCAGAAATTCTTCAACAAAACTTGTTCCCCAATATAATATTGTTTAGGATGAATTTGAGCATCATATCGCTGCTTTTGTTTTGCTTGACTGGTATGCACATTACTTTGAGCTAACTGGCGATTATTTTCTAAAGGTCCTATCAACATTTGAATTCTTTGGTAAAATTGTTCTTGAAATCCTTCAACTTGTTGATCTTGATCGTCTTGTTTTACAACAGTGGGATCACTGGGTATCTTCAATTCTATCGGTAAGGTGGCTTCCTTTCCATAAGTAAGGTAGAACGGTTCAAACCTAGTTGTTTATTGTCAGATAGTTCTATATGCGAACAAAGCAGATGGTAAATATAGGTCCCAATTCTGTTGATCATCCATCGCATATTTAGCCAAAGTTTCACATAATGTTTGATTAAAACGTTCAGTCAATCTGTTGGTTTGTTGTCTATAAGCAGTTGATAAGTGGTGTTTAACACTGAGGCGAATGCATAATGAATTCAAGAATTCATTCACAAAATGTGTCCCTTGGTCGGTTAAAAGAACTTTCAGACATCCATATCGGCAGATAACGTCCTCATAAAAGAAAGAAACAACAGATACAGCTTTGTATCCAGTAATGCTTGGGCTTCTGGCCATTTGGTTAAATATTTGGTCAATACGACAATATACTTATTTCCACGAATGGTAATAGGTAATGGGCCAATAATATCCATTCCAATACGGTCAAAAGGTTGTCTGATCTTTATAGGGTAGAGAGGTTCATTTCTTAATGGTCTTTTCCGGCGCTGACATATATTATACAACTGAATATAACTTCTAATATCGTTTCCCATTTGTGGCCAAAAATATTGTAAACTAATAGCACAATATCATATCTCTGAAAATCCAAAATATCCCACAAGTGGATCTTTGTAAAAATTATATAACATGGTGGGCAATTCACTTTTCTTTAACATACGTAAAGGTCAAGTATGACTTTCCTTATTCTTCTTATACAACAGTCCATCTATCAAAACATAATAATGGGCCTTTTGTTTAAAAGCATGTCGTTGGGCAGAGTCAAAATCATCGGGTAGTTCTAAAGTTTCCAAATAGTGTAAAATGTCAAAATATGTATCAAAATCCATTTTGTTGGGTTAAAATCAAAAGGTAATCCAAAAATCGGTGTCAGTATGCATTAGAGAGTGATAATAAAAAATGGGGATATATATTAGATTCTTATCTGAGATAAACTATCGACGTTGAGGTGTTTTCTTTCAAAATGATGTGTGGTTTCAAAATCATACATTTGGAGCTTCATGACCTAACGGGTCAATCTTCTAATAGGGTAGCTGTATTAAATAAATGACATAACACTGCATGGTCTGTAACCAATTTAAATCGTTGCCCATAGATATATGCATGAAAATGCTTTACCGCCCATATCACAGCAAGACATTCCAATTCAGTTGCCAAATAATTACTCTCTGCTTTATTACAAGTATGACTAGCATATGTGATTATACGATTGTTTCCATCTTTATCTAATTAGGATAATATCACGCTCAACCCAAAGGTCGAAGCATCTGTTAACAACACAAACTGTTTCTCAAAATTTGGAAAGATAAGGATAGGTGAAGTAATCAAGGCGTATTTTAACTGTTCGAATACAATCTGTTGTTCTTCATTCCAATTATATGCAACTCCCTTCTTCAGCAACTTATTTAAAGGTGTTGCGATACAAGAAAACCCAGGCACAAATTGTTAATAATAAGAAGCAAGTCCAAGGAAACCACGTAACTGAGTGATATTTATCGGTGTAGGGAAGTCCTTTACTTTTTGGATTTTAGTAGGGTCAGTTCGGATTCCTTTATTACTAATGATGTGTCCTAAAAACTCCAACTTTCCTTTTACAAATGAGCACTTATCAGGATTTAACTTCAAACTAGCTTCTTCAAATCAATCAAATATTTCAAAGATGTTCCAGGTGTTGTTCAAAAGTGTCAGAATAAATGATAATATCATTCAGGTAACCCATCACAAATTTCCAAAGGTAGCCTCGTTAGACTTCATCCATCAATTGCTGAAAAGTAGCCAGTGTGTTACATAACCCAAACAGCATCACCTTAAACTGGTGGGTGCCAAACTGTGTGATAAAAGCGGTCTTGGGTCTATCTGCAGGTTCATCTCCACTTGCCAATAACTATTAGCTAAATCGAGAGATGTAAACCTTTGTGCCTTTCCAAATGAATCAAGCATATCATCTATCCTAGAAAGAGGATAGGCATCTTTTATCATAATGCTATTTAACTCTTGATAATTCACACAAAAACGTAACTTTCTATTTTTCTTACGAACAAGGACTACAGGCGTGGCTCACGGACCAATAGATCTCTCAATTAATCCTTCTTGCAACATACGTTGAATTTCCTCTTCAATAAAGTTCTATTCATTTTTTGACGTCTGATACTAATATTTTCGTACTGTTTTATTTTTACTGGTATCAATGGAGTGTCATATTAAATTAGTTCGTCCTAATTCTGACAAATCCCATGCAAAACTACCATAATGTTGAACAAGAAATTGGAGCAATGGTAATTCTAGATCAACAGGAAGTATTCTGACTTTCATCTTGATGGTAGCAGGGGTAGTTTCTATTCCAGGTCCTACTTCCACATGATAATATTTGACTTCTTTGGTAATTTGTTCATATTCCAGATGTGTCTTCTGTCCACAGTGATTACATAACTGTCAGTCATTCTCAGCGGCAACTTTCTCTAAGGTTAATTGATTGTAGGGTTGATTGGTTAATGCAAGCTTCCGTTGTTCCTCACAAGGTGCAACATCTTCACATCATCAACTGCTCATTTCCTCAATGATGACAGGTGAAAGTCATCGTACTGTCTGATAAGTTACTAAAGAATCCTGACAAGAATAGCAAGAGTCTTCTAAAGAATACAGCGAATCTCAATACCAACACTTAGCTCTCAGTCCTTTCCAGTCATATATCCATGTTACTTTCTTAGGAGGCGTTACTTTGAATTTCTGATTTAAATACTGAAGATATCCCTATGTATAGAACCATTTATCAAGGTATATCCCATCATTAGTTAATACAAAATCCTCACACAGATATATAGCGTCTATGATAATGTCATCAAACTTACAATCTAGTACTACTGAAAATTCCGGAAGTGGATCCTGCTTTCGAACTTTATTTCTCTTTTTATCATTTCAATTCTGAACATGTTTTTGACGTCTAGGTTTTCAAATTGTACCGTGAAGAATACATGTTCTTCTGATTCATCATCTTTAAACTCTTCCTCTTCTTCTTTAATAGAGTCATCATCTGTTTCTTCTTCATTGGTGTCTTCTTTTTCTGATCCATCATCATCTTCTTTTGATTGGGTGATAGAATCATTAAGTCCTTGTAACTTCCGTTTCTCTTGAGGCATGAGATGATATTCAATCAGTACTTTAATGGTCTGTTTACTCCAGGTGAAACTCATGGTAGATGATTCATAATCAATATTTGCTTTTACTTTATTTAACCAATCATTTCCAACAATTGCAGTATAAGATTCTACTTCAGTAACTATAACATTGATTGGCACAGTAATGCCTCAGATGGTAATGGGAAAATCTAACACTTCTCCTAATGGTCATTTTTGTTCACTGTTCACATTTATCATCATGGTAGTAGATGGCCTATCAATAGGAATCTTAAAGTCCTTTAATAGTTGACACGATACAATACTTCCAGCAGCACCACTATCAATAATCAACAGAATTTCAGTTCCTTTCACTGTCACATCACAATACAATACGGTAGCTGTTTCTCCCATCTCATTCTCCAAGATTCATTTTTCGAACTGTAGATTATTGTATTCCACGTATTAACTCTGAGCGACATTTTGGTATGACTTTTAATAACTGTCCAAAGGTTATCCAAGCTTGTTGATTCTTTATATCGTCTACCATTAAGTATGGAGGTACGTTTAATAAGATCAAGGTTGAAGGTTACTCTTCTTTTTCTTTTTGAATACAGGAGTCTTCTTTTTCTTAGTGATTATATTAGCGTTGATTCTCTCAGTGGCTTTGGAAGAAGTTTCTGTTGCTTTGGTGACTATCATGGGTTAACTGTTCTAGGTGGTTCATTTGGCGTAAAAAGAATCTCAACAGATCTAGGCAGATCTTTTCCTTCTGTAACAACTGGTCTAGGATATGGCTCAGCTCATTGCGTCTGACTTCTTCATTGGGCAGGATAAGCTTAGAACAAGGTATTCAATGATATAGAGGGTTTATCAGGTTTTGCATCTACACCTCCTGCAGATGTACCAACTAGTTTAAAGACGATTGCTGACCACTGCTAGTGGTCACGCTATTAGCCAAATTCAGTTATTTTAACAATTCTTGTACCAAACTCTGAGTATCATTGGTGGTCACTAGAGGGGTGGTGGTCATTGCAACAGTCATATTCACAGGATTCAGATTACTGGTGTTGGTCGAGTTGGTAGAACATCAATGACTTATATGTCCAGCTTCTTTGCAAATATAACAGACAATTATTCGATTCAGTTTCCTGTAGTAGTAACTTTCTTTCTTATCTCTGTGACTTGTTCTGTCAGGGCTGCAACTAACTTGGTAAGCTCCGTGATTTCTGATGTGGTTTGACCGGCATAGTTTAATAACTTCATCTTTTCTGATCGCAAGATGAGTTTACAGCCTTTAACTCTTCCTATTGCATCGGCTAAGGTCTGATCCCCAAAGGGTTTACTGCTATATAGAGCTCTGGTTGTAATCCAGAGATAAACTTCTGAGCCTGCAAGTTATCTGGATAGGCAAAGGCTGCATCATTAACCCGCTAATAGAGTTCTTAAATGGACGAAGCATATTCGTCTACACTTTCATTGGGTTGTTATTGTCACTGATCTAATTCAGTCACCCACATCTCTATCATAGCTGCAGTACAGAACCTAGTAAGGAAAGCATGCTTAAAGCTATTAATGTTAGCCGCTGCTGTCCAGGCATTGATAGGTGCTAACATCACGGCTTGATACCACACGGCAGCTGGTCCTTTTAGATATACAGGAACTATTTGTAATTTTCATGCAGCATTCTATCCATTAGCCGTCACTGTCACATTAAACTCGTTTAACTAGGTAATCGGGTTTTGATTTCCTCTACCAAAAGAAGAGACCTGTGCGACATTATAGTTATAATTTTGTAGAGTATTGTTATTTGTGGCTACCATAGCATTCAAGTTATTCATGGCATTACCGAGATTGTTAGATGCTAACATCTGTCCAGTTAATGCTTGTACAGCTGCCGTCAAAGCTTGAATATTGGCTTGGTTAACTTGATCGATTAGAAGGCTATCCTTGACCTTGGTTAAAATTTGACATATCTTCACTCCAAATAAGTATTCCAAATATAAAGGTTCAGCAACAAAAAGGAGATTTCAGGGATATCATAATATCAGAGAAGTTAGTGGTATCAGAAAGATAGTTCGTAATCCAACAGTTCATCCTTATGCTGATAATTAGTAAAAGGGTCAAGATTAAAATTCTGGAACCTTTCACGAGCAGTATATATCTTGATGGCTAAGCAGTCGTAAGAAAGTAAAGCGTTCTGATATCTACTAATACTTGATATCAACTTCCGAATAAAATACTGCTGTCTTAATACCATTCCTTGACTATATTCATAAAAATATTGGACCATTTTCACAGAATAAGATATCGTTGGAGTCTCTAAAGAATACCAATTCCAAAAACGCAAAAAATTTCTATCTGGTGTAGTAAGAACGGGATGACAAATACAACAAAAATTGTTAGGTAATTCCACTAAAGGGATGTTAGAATATGTATAATGAAGCTGATCATGATGTATCAGGAGATTTCTATTGTTTATACAATAGGAAAAATTATCCTTTGTTATCAATTCAATGCAGGGGTAATTGTACGGATGGTTTTGTTAGTTTCTGGCAGAAGGCACCAATTGTTACTGAATATGTCAGTAATTAAGAGTCATATATCTGTCAAGAATATATCATAAATATCCACAAATACTAGTGGAATCTTACTCATACTGCCTCACTCGGCATGTCAGTATTGGTCGTTAAGAATCGACAGGTATATCACTACAAAATATGAAATAAGCAAGGTAACAGATTATGCCATATATAAGTCGAATCTTATGTGTTAAGATGGCAGAAACACAATTTATGATTATCCAAAATATAATGATTTATTAAATAGTACGAATTATACAACAAGGTGATAAAAAGTGACAAGAGTGTTTTAAGGTAGGTTATTCAATAACTTCAAAGGTTATTAAAGACTCAGATAAAACTTAGATAAACGAATCTATCTGTTCAGTGAGTTGGCAGAAGGGATAGTTATATTTAACTTCTATCTAGCCACCATCTCTTTTCTGTCATCAGGAGGCGAAATCTAAACCATTACATCCTATTGATATTTGTTACATTGGAAATCGATATGTACACAAATGTACATAGATCACATCAAACGGTAATATAACCTTGGAAATCATGTGCACAATATTTTGTGTAATACAACGCAACAAGTTACACCTAGTTATTACTGAATTTATAAGAAAACTTTAAATCTTAAACAAAAATTGAATTAATAATAGAGCAATAAATGTAAAAATATAAAATTTTATGTATCATTTATAATAAAAAAAAAAGATAAAACACATCCACATCAATCTAAACATTTCATTTCAATAAATAATCTTGAAATGAATTTTCTTATTTTATCAAAGCCTTTTTATTAAATCTCAATTATTTTAATAATAATAAATAATAAAAAATACAAATATCAACGAAATCCTAGATTTCTTAATATAAAGTATTCAGTTTAATTTCAAAATTCATAAAAAGTTTAATAATAATAATAGTCTTCCTCCTCTTCTTTTATTTCTTTATCATTACTTTTAGTCAAAAATTTAATAGTACCCAAGTCTTCATATTTTTCTATTACTTCTAAAATTTTTGAACTAATATTATCATAGTAATTATCTCCTTCATTCACAATAATTATTAATGAAAGCAATTTTTTTGATGTTCTTTTTGCCCAGCTTATACATAATGATTCTAAATCATCTGAAGATACAACTGAATTTGAATAATTATATATTTTTAATTCACAAAAATTATTTGGTGAATATTTTGCAATAGTTTCGAATATTTCCTTTTCAGGTAAATATTCAATAAAATAATCTTTACCATACCAAATTTTAATACTTTCTAAGTATTGACAATTGATAAGTATAGTTTTTAATACATCTAACTCATTATTTTTAAGTATTATGAAAAGAATTTTAAGGTTTGGACAAAACTTAGCAATCGACAAACTTAAATCTTTGTTAGTACTTTCACCTATATAAAGCTTTTTAAGATTCTTTCCATTAATTTCTAAAAATTTTATTAAATACTCAGGTTTTGGACCTTCATAAGGAATTTTTAAAATTTGCAATTTAGGAAAATTAATATATTGTAACTTTTTAAAATCTTCAAAATCAACTGCATCAAAGAATGAAATTATCAATTCTTGTAAATTTGAGAATAAACTGATAAATGAGAAAGTTGAATTACTATTACTACCATAAAGGTTCAATTTTGTTATTGTATGAGAATGTTTTGTTATAGCAGGTAAAATATCTGCCCAACTTCCATCAAATGCTGATAAAGTTAAATTTCTTAAATGATTCTGTGAAGCAATTAACTCTTTTAATTCATTTGAAACATTATTATTAAAATCTATGGAAATTGATTGTAAATTACGACATACTTGAGAAAGTTGATAAAAAAAGTCAGAAGAAAGATTTGAATTACAGCATAATTCTGAAAGATCTCTCGCTCCAGGAAAATGAGGAAAAGAAATATTAGAAACGTAAGGGTTAATATAATGGCTATCATAACAATAATGATGATAAGTCAATTTTTTCAAAGAAGAAATTTGGTTTGCAAACATTTTGATAATTTCATTCACAACTAAACTACTTTTATCTTTCGAATTTAATGAATTATCAATCATCCTATTAATCCCAAAAATTGAAAGAGCTTTGCAAAATGATGCATAATTAAATAACAATGGTTTTGAAGTAGGGATTGAAATGAAAATTTTATTATCATACAAGTGCTTTTTTGACTCATCGGGAAGACAAGCAATTAATGTACTAAGAATTGAAGATTCCATTTTGAATGAACGTTTCCAATGAAATTTGAAATTCAGAATATTCCTCCACAAAATTCTAACGGAAATTTCACACCAAACATGATTAATTAACAAACATGAGTATAAAGTGAATTTATCTTCCTCTAAATATTCAAAAATATCATTTAAACAATCAGTTGGAAGGTGACATGGCATTTTATTGACTTTATTATTTCAATAAAAAAGAAAAAAAATTTTTTGGTATTTAATAATCACCCGACCCGCTGACCTATATATATATGTACATATTGTGTAATAAACATTCGGAGTTTTTGGATGAACACTGCGTTAATCAATTATATTATTAAGTTTTTGTTGATCGATACAAATTTAGATAATTGATTAGAACTAAAATTAGATCACGTGTTAGATTAAAACTGAATACAATTGTGGAAATTTTTTTAAATAAAATGAAGTTGACTGTTTAAATGAAATTTTGAACATTAAAGGAAGATAAACTTACCTTTATGTTTGTTAATGAATACTTTTTGGTTTAAAATTTCTGTTAGAACTTTGAGGAAGAAGTTTAAAATTATAAAGTTATTTATAATCAACGTCCATTGAGAATTGAGAGTAGCATCATACATTAATTGCCTGTCTCCCAAATGAATCTCAATTTATGAGATCAGTAAAGTAGTTGACAAAATTAATTTATCATAATTAATAATCAAAAATCATAATAATTTTTCTTTCATTTATTTTCTTGGAGCAGTAGATATTTCAAATTGCACTTTAGTTCAAATCCTTCTACTGACTTTTTTATAAATTGTCTTAAATATGCAATAATTTACAATCAATTTCTACATCATTCTGTAATATAGTTCAAATGAGTTATAAGAGCTAATTTGTTTACAGAATAACTTATAAAAATACAATTTTGGATATTCAATACTATAATTAGCATAAAGAAAAGAATGCAGAAAATCTTGTGTCATATTTCTTGCACTTATTTGGAAAATTGACAAATAATTTTTGTTGATCATACTAACCAAGAGTTTCAGTTTATGGTTAGGTTAATTTCCAAATATAGCTTAAACATTTCCATCATTTTTACAGCTTATGCTTATAGCTTATAACCTATAGCTTATAGCTTTATGCTTTATGCTTTATGCTAGCAACCAGCTTTTTTTGCGAATAATGGGTCAATATATAGCTTTTTTTCATATTGTTTTACAAAAATGTTGTTAGATTGATCATTTTTTGCCATTTTTTTTAATACCAATGGAAAATTAACAAGATTGATATGAAAGTCTTTATACTTTATTTGGAAATCAATAAAATTTAAATTAGTCATTTTTTTTATTTATTTATTTAGTAAGTCCGGCACCTAACTTTTAAAATTAATAGCTGTGTAACATGTGTAGATCATTTGTTCGACAATAAAATAAAATAGTAATTATCAGTCACTGGAAATGTCACATGCAGATCATTTCATATTAAAATTATTTTGCGTAACATTGAGCAAATTATGTTATTTTATAGTTAAATGCTAAATTCCACTATACTATATTTATACAAGTTAAAAAATTAATAGATTATCATGTGTTCTATCAATTTCTATCTTTTTTTTTTCGATTTTTTAATAGTAATATTTTTTTTTATAACGTACCAAAAAAACTTACCTTAAAAATACTTTTTTCAAAGATTCTTTTCATAATATAAAGAAATATGTAATTTTACGAGTAGAAAAAGTTTTTCTAAGTTCATAATAGTGTTTATTCAGGCAGATTTTGCACAAAATATAAAAAAATCAAAAAATTGCAGTATTTTTAAAAATATACAAATATTTAGAGCGCAATTTCGACACTTTGGTTCTAAGCTAATCACCCTTGTAAATTAAATGATAATTGTTCGGCAAGCTCGAAACTACCTGAAACTCAAATTTTGTAAGTTTATTAACGATACTGGCGCAACTACTTTAATATTTATAATTAAACTAACTTTAAATTTCGTTCAGCAACTTCAGAGCGTAATTTCGGCACTTTGGCTCTAAGTATATCGACTTTGTAAATTAAACGAATAATGTCCAGCAAGGTCGAATCTACCTGCATATTAAGGTTTATGAATTTATAATTAATACTCATGACGCAATTGTCATTATTCGTAACAGTACTAATTTTCGATCTTTGATTTTTTTACACCCGATCAACAACTTCAGAGCGTAATTTTGGCGCTTTGGATCTATGTAAATCGCTTTATAAATTAAGGGAAAATTGTTTAGCATGGTCGAACCTACTCACATCTCAATTATCATGAATTTTTGATTAATGCTTATGGCGCAATTAATGTTTATGTTTTATACACCCTATCTGTAACTTCAGAAGTAATTTCGACACTTCGGTACTAAGTAAATTGCCTTTGTAAAGTAAGTGAATAATGTTCAGCATAATCGAATCTACTTATATTTCAATTTTCATGAATTATTGATTAATACTCATGACGCAATTGTCATTATTCGTAATAGTGCTAATTTTCGATTTTTTTTTTATTTTTAATATAAAAAATACATTAAATTTAAATAAAGATGCATGTTGAATAATAAAGAGAATGTGAATATTTTTTTTAATAAAATTGTAGAAGTGGTCAATAAGTTTAATTTTTTTTTTAATTAAACTGATTATAATCATTATATTGTATGAATATAATATTATCAGTTATATATAATCTCCGTGTTTTCATTATAACTAAATTTAGGCCAACATTATGAATCTGGCCAGGATTAACAAAATTTTGGCCGGAATTATGAATTATTGATTTGCGATTTAATTAATTTTGGCCAACTTTAATTATATTGTATGTATACTTAAAAAGGATATCACAAATTTTTTTTACCAACCTTAATGAAAAAAATTTGCCTTCTTTTTTTGTGACATTTCCAGTAACTGTTATGTTGCCACAGCTGATCAATTGGTATTAATTTTTTGTTGTTGTAATGGAGACGTTTAGATTACCCTGTATAAATAATTTTGAATTGTGTGATGCGTGATTTGTCTGTGCCTCTGTACCTCTGCGCCTAAACTATTCCATGTTTTTATAGTTAGAAAATTTGATCAGCATTGATTACTAATATATGATTTAATTATTTTTTGATTTCGGTAACTGGCATTTTACCAATACTAATTAGTAATAAAAGATTAACTTAAGTTTTTTTGTTAACAATAATTGAATTTTTTTTTATTGATTTTTTTTTTTTTTTTTTACAAAATAGATCCAAATTCATGATAGATCGGGTATAATGAAATTTTGTGAAGTTAAATTTTTTTTTATAATAACAATAAATCACTAAATCACTAATGAAAGTGTAAGATCAAGATTTTTTTATAAGTTTACTATAATGAAATTTTATGAGATTAAGATTAGTTTTTGTATGAATTTGTAAATCTATCATGTAACTAGAGTATCCATAAAAATAATTTCGAATTATGTAAACACATGATTCATCTGCGCCTAAACTATTTCATGTTTTCATAGTTTGAATTTTGATCACCAAATACAGTACTATATACAATTTATTCCCTAATAACTGGTGTTTACTAGCGCTAATTCTTATGTGATTTTGAAGGAATTTTTTAATAGATTTATAAATATTAAATTTATAAATAAATCATCAATTCCGCGTACTAAATTTTCATCAATATAACATATCTATATAATTAAAAAATTGGTAATATTTAGATTGCTTTTGGTATAAATATTTGAATTGTATAATATATGCTTAATTTGTAAATAGTTGATTTTTGTGGCCTAATCAGTTTAATGAAATTTTGATCAGAATTTTTTTATAATAATACTAAAAGTTTAATTTATTTCCATTCCCATCCTCTGATAATGTGATTGTCTATAGCAGAATGTCAATTTTTTATTTTCAAATAAACAAATGTTTTTTTTCTTCTGTCTTTTAAGTTTGGATAACTGATGTAATATTAATTTTTTTTATTTGAATAAATGTTATATATGATTTTTTTAGTTAGAATAAAAATGATTTTCAGCAAAAATAAAAAATTAATATTTTTAATAAAATTTCCAAATAAAGTTTTTTTTAACAAATAAAATACATTATTTATAATACTGTATAAACGTGGTAGCATGCACCTTAAAGCATCCCTAGTTGGATAAATAATATATCTCACTTTCTAAAGGAGGCTGCTTTATTAAACCTTTCGAATACAGTAAAAAATTACAACTTTATGGTGATATTATTTATTGTCTGTCATTATCATTTATTAATTTATTTTCAAATTTGCAAGAAATTACACTCATATCTATAAGAGAACATAACATAGGATTTCAGTAAATCGCAATATGTTAAGGAATTTTTAATACTTGTAAATTAGAAATTAGCAATACCTGAAATTTGGGTAGTTCATGAATTTCTAGAAATAATGGAAAAAACATAAAAAGTTTTATTTAGGTGAAACTGATAATGCTTTAAGTTCTATAAAGTTACCTATTTCTAATTTTTGTCCAAATATGGAAGATTTTTTATATCATCCAAAAGAATTAGATATATTAAAAAATTAGTTGACAATGTTTATAAAGTATTAAATATGTTACTTAGATATTACTGACCCGACCTGACCCGTGCGGAGCTCTACACGCTACTATCATACTAACAAAACAATATTCGGTATGGATATTTTTTCCAGCAATCAATATTTCGCATATGAGATTGGGGACATCTATACTAATCATGAAGTCATTTTTATCGATTTGCAGGGGATTAACAGAATGACGAAATGCAGTTGGTGAAAATCCGGGGAATGTTTTCTCCTGCGAATGATTGGCAAAGCTAGTGTAATCAATATGTCAGCTTCAAAACAAGGCAGGACATTAAGAAAAAGGGCAAACCTTGGGATATGTCAACCCATCTCTTGCCAATCATATGAAGCTTGCTTATAATGTCTTGAAAAATCTCGAAGACAATATCCTCGGAGATAAAGAAATTCCAGAGCTAGACAAATGTTCAGAATGCACAATGAAATTTTAACATCCCTCTGAAAGAGTTCACTATGCTCAGCTTTTCCTGCATTAGTGATGATGAACTCAACGGATGGTATTCATCCAACGAATAAAAATGTTTTCAACAACAAGTTCTAGACAAATTAAATGGTGTATTGATCACGTGATGACGAACTAGTGTTGTTAATCGACGTAAAACCTTGGCCTTGGAAGACATTTAATGAAATACAGAATCTGATCAGGTATGGAAAAACCAAGTCGATTTAACAACACTAAAACTTAGCCCTTTTTTTATATAGTATGTAAAGCAGGATTATAATAATTATAACATAAAGTTTGACAAATTTATACAGCATATCGGAGTTTCATAAATGGAGTAATAATAAAAAAGTTTTTCGTCACAGCATTTAATGCACATAATAAAATAATGATCGCACAAATTATAAAACTATAATTACAACCATAATACAATAAATTTTTTTTACATTATCAAACTAACAAGCATCACCTTTTTTCGTAAAACTATAAAAAGTATTTTGAGATCAAACAAATCTACAAATAAGACGTTGGAATCCTATCATCATGATAACATGACCGTCTAAAACACCACAATAATTAGATGGTTGTTTTACGAGAATTCAAGAATCCACAACACCTGATTTTACCTTTTTGTACTTTTCCATGTGAAATTACGTTCATATATTTTGTGACTTGTTCTTCTGCAGATAGTAAAATTTTATTCAATGTTGTGCACTTTGGTTCATTATCACTTTTTGACCAAAACATAAATTTTCTTTCTAGAAGTGTACTTTTGTCTTCAATCTCAATGTATTTGTCAGGGGCAGCCAAATCACTCGTACTTGGTATTATGTCCCAATTGTTATTCATTGCTTTTATTAAACCTAGAAGGTTGATGTACTTTAATTCAACTATCGAGTAATTTAAGTCTCCAAAATAAGATCCACAAACCCAAATTTACCGTCTCCCTTTTGTTTATTGCTGTCAATTATTAAACATAATTCTAGAATTCAGTTGTCTGGTAATAACAGTTCACTAACTGCTTGCAACACTTCCTCACTCATAGATGATAATGAAATGCTTGATCGTGATTTAAAAAATGTTATCAATGCTTCTTTTAAAATGGTTATACCAGTAGATTTATGTTCTTTAGATTTTTCGGTTGAAATAAGATTTGGAATAGTTGTGGAGGTGGATGCAACCTTCGCTTTCTTCGTAACTTTCGTGATTGTGGTATCTGTGGTGTCCGTACTTTTCCGTTTTTCTCCTGCTGACTTATTCGCATCTGTCCGTGTATCATATACTTTCTAGAGATGAAAAACAATTTGTAAGTTCTAAAGTTTCTTTGTTATATTGAGGAAGCAATTCCTTCTTCAGAGTTAGCAGATCTCAAAAAAGATACCTGGAATGGCCAGATGCAGAGGACCACACCCCTATTGTGATTCCCGGTGCGTAAGCGGTAGTCACGCATCCAAGTTGCTACTTGCGGTTGCGGAATGTCCCTTAATTGGTACGTAGGCAATAAGGGCGCAAGAGCCTGGCAAAAAAGCCCCATCCCAAATATACAGTATCTCATTTAAGAAATCAAATGAAATATAGTAAATAGAACTTATCTTTTTCAAAAAGTGCTTGAGAAAAATCACGAAGTTTTTGTGAAATTTGTTGGTTTCTACTTATAAGATTTAACGTCTTATAAAATACAGTATTTACTGATCTTTTGTTTGCATATTTAAACACCTAATCTTCATAATGAGATATTGACCAGGTCTTGTAATCAAAGACTTCAAAATAATTTGTATAAGGAACTTGCCATTTGTTCGTTTCTTTGAGTACTATAACAAAGAAGGGAATCCAATAAGCCACATTACAAAACAGATCAATTACTCAGAACTTATGAGGCTATAACATACCAGGGGAGAGTTCCAAATTCCTTGTCACAGGTACTAATTTCCTAACAATTGTGTCATCATAATCTTTTCGCTTCTGTAAAAATTCGATAAGTTGAGCTGTGTTGTATTTTCGGCTCAGTTCTGCTAAAATATGAGCGTCTTTCTCCTCTATTGCTTTAGTTGAGGCATTAGTTGTCTTATACATGGTTTTTATAAGATTATAAGAGACGCGTTGAGTCAAAACTGGTAGTCAATATGATGATAGCTTACTCAATAAGACGAAGATAATCTTCGTAATACCTAGGGGATCCGTCCAAGGTTAAGGGATTTATAAAATTTATTTCAAAACACAGGGTACAGTAAAGCAGCGGTTAAGGAACAATGCTTTTCGAGTTGAGTGTGATAACGGAAAAATAATTACTGTTCAAACGGAAGGGAAGGGAGTAGAGTAATAGTAAATATGACTTTAAAGGCAGAAAAAGCGAAATTCATCTCTTTGGTAATTAAAAAAATGCCGAGTGATTATTTATTATTGCCAAAAATTAAAATAAACTTTTTGCAAATATTACGTAATTGTAACATATAACATATTATCAAATTACGTTATGATGTAAAATTATTAGTACGCAAACTATTATTATTAATAATAGTCACAGTTACTAATAACAATAAGAGAAAAGTCTAATATTGTACCATAAAGAGTTTGTACAACTAAAATATTATAAAAGGAAAATCAAGATTTATTTTTAAAGATCCGTCTGAGTACGGAAATTGAAAATATTTTTTTCGAAGCGCCAGTATTAATTTGTATTACTAGTTTCTGCGGATCGTACCATTATATAGTTTAATGGTAGTTTAATATTAGAATTAGTCTTTTTACCGATCTTTAAATCATTCAACATAAAATAGTGCTTCCCCACTATTTTTTATTGTTCTCTTTTCTTTATTTTTTTTGATTTTTACATACGAATTAATAACATATTTCTTGTTAAATAAATTAATTATTAATATGGATGAAATTATAACTAAGTGATGATGTATTTGAACAAATAAAAGATTTTAAACATCTTTATTGGCTAAAATACAAGAATCGTTAATTGATAAACTAATAACAGACAAAGAACTAAAAGAATATAAAAAATAAGGTTTATGTAAAAATTGTAAGCTGTTTATGTCATGTAATTCACAACATTTTCAACAAAATTTCCAAAAATTGGACAAGTAGATAGAAATAATGACGTTGATGAATTCATTCAAAAAGCACAATTAAAAGATAAAGATGTAGACCATATCATAGAGTGTATTAAATACGATAAATTTGAAGATATAACGAATGGAGGATTTAGTAGTTAATCTAATTGTAAAAATATTAAA
This sequence comes from Rhizophagus sp. LPA8_4_AMF, assembly GCA_021464525.1. Classification (NCBI taxonomy): domain Eukaryota; kingdom Fungi; phylum Glomeromycota; class Glomeromycetes; order Glomerales; family Glomeraceae; genus Rhizophagus; species Rhizophagus sp. LPA8_4_AMF. The sequence goes on from JADRCO010000761.1 coordinate 21,365, forward strand.
TAAATCTATAACAAAGAAATTGTACAGCAATTTCTGAATTAAGAGAATCACAGCAGTTTAGAAACTTTTTTATTTAATAAAATATATAAAATATAATATTCCAAATAAGATATGATAGTTTTACGTATTAATTATATTTGGTTCAGAGCCGTTCATCTAATACTATCTAATAATTCAATTATTATGTCAGTGCATATAAGTAATGAAGACAACCGACCAAAAATTTAAATGAAATAACATATAGTGTATTAATAAATACATCAGTGACTAGATGAAAATTACCGTTACTGTGAATCATTAAACATTCTTAAAAAATAAAAATTGTAAATTACGAATTTGTTAATTTGCAAAACTCAGCAAATGAGTCCCAATGATATGTTTATTACTGTATATGGATAATTTACGGAATTGTCGGTAATAAATTCCAGATTGCGTGTTACAAAAGAAATCTTTAATTGCGTGTTACAAAAGAAAATCTTTACTAAATTGACTGTAAACGAATACTCCACTGTGCCATAAATGTTGTACCACATTTAGCTAATATTAGTAATATCAATAATGAACGTCATTAAATTCTTTCTTTTTTATTAAAATTTTATTTTAAAAAATTATTAACGTTAATTGAACAACCAAAATCCATCAAAAATTCTTAATAAATAAAAAAAATTACTAATAAATAAAAATTATGAATATTAATAAAATTATGGATATTGAAAAAATTATGGATTTTAATCTCATTACTAAAGATGATGAAAATTTCTTGAAAAAATTTTTAAAAGATTTTTATTATAAAATTATTAAGACAAAAGATTTTAATAATTTTGAAAAAATTTTAAATGATTGGATAAAATATTATCTTGATAATAATAATAATAATAATAATAAAGATCCTATAAATATTCTTAAATTAATGAAAAATCATCAAAAAAGTAATTTTTGGTTCACAAGTATTATTGGATTATTTTATAAACTTGGTATTGGTTGTGATCAGAATAAGTTAAAAGCACAAGATTTTTATTTATTGGCTATTAATAATGAAATTGAAAATGATTATTCTTTAAATGAAAATTTTATTCAATTAAATTTAATTGAAAAGGATGATGATAATGATACTTTTAATTCATTAAAAAATAAAAATATAATTATTGGAAAATATTTATTATCATTATTTTATTATGAAGATATCATTTTAGATATTAATTTTAAACAAAATGAATTTATTAAACTACTGGAATTAGCTGAAAATGATGATTTGGAAGCAAAATATAATCTAGCTATTTGTTACCAAAGTGGAAGAGGTGTTAAAGCTAATTATAAAAAGGCTTTTGAATTATTTTTAAGCTTGGCTGAAAAAGAAAATAATTTAAATGCTCAATATAATTTAGCAATTTGTTATATGGATGGAAAAGGAACACAAAAAGATGAAAAAAAATCATATGAATTTTTTTTAAAATCTGAACAAAATGAATCCATCCAAGATAAAAATGAAAAGGAAATCTTTGAAATAAATTTAAAACTTGCAATAGCAAATAATTCAAAAGCACAAAATTATGTAGGATATTGTTATCAGAATGGCAAAGGGACAAATAAAAATGAAAAAAAAGCATTTGAATGGTATATGAAATCGGCTATTGCTGGATTACATAATGGGCAATGTAATTTAGGACTTTGTTATGAACATGGAATAGGGACTGATAAGGATGAGAAAAAAGCATTTAAATGGTATTTGAAATCAGCTCTTGCAGGATATGCTGATGGGCAATGTAATTTAGGACTTTGTTATGAACATGGTATAGGAACAGACAAAGATGAATTGACAGCATTTGAATGGCATTTTAAATCTGCCATCGCAGGATGTGTTAGTGGGCAATGTAATTTAGGTTATTGTTATGAAAATGGTATAGGGACAGAAAATGATAATACAAAAGCATTTGAATGGTATCTTAAATCAGCTAATAACAAATGTGCAATGGCACAAAATAATTTAGGAAATTGTTATCAATATGGAAATGGAATAGATAAAGATGAAATACAAGCATTTGAATGGTATACAAAATCAGCTATTGCAGGATGTGTTAACGGACAATGTAGTTTAGGTTACTGTTATGAAAATGGTATAGGGACAGAAAAAGATAATACGAAAGCATTTGAATGGTATTTCAATTCAGCTAACAACGGTTATGCAATAGCACAAAATAATTTAGGGAATTGTTATAAGTTTGGCATAGGTGTAGATAAGAATATGAAAAAAGCATTTGAATGGCACACAAAATCAGCTGAAAGTGGATATGCTGCAGCACAAAATTATATAGGAAGATGCTATTATTATGGTATTGAAGCTGAATTAAATTATGACAAAGCAATTTATTGGTACACAAAAGCAGCTGAGAATGGAATCAAAGAAGCAAAGGATATGTTAAAAATCATTTTAGAAGTTTATTAATTACATAAATAAATTTGCAGTTTTTATAATAATAAAGTATCATTTTAAATTATTTTAATAAAATCATATTTTTTTTTGAAATAAAATATCATGATGAATGTTAAATATAGCTATTATTAGCCTTCAGTTACTGACTATGCTATACTTTCAATTTTTTAGGTATTTTCATCTGAGAGAAAAGGTCTAAAAAATTATTAATATAATTAAAAGTGCATAATTCCTATTACAAGCTCTATCTTCCATTAAATTTAATAGTAATAAATTTGAATTAGGGAGAATAGATTTCCATGTTTAATTTGCAAAACACCTGTATACAAGTGCACAAATTTATTACATATAATCGCAATTAAATTAACATATAAGATATTATTGGGTATGACAGAGCAGGACTCCAGAAAAAGTCTCATATAGATAAGATACAGCCAAAAAGATTTTACATCTCTTTCAGGGCTGGAATTATAATAGTGCCAGCCAGTATCTAATAAAAAGAACTAATTTTCCAACTAGAATTATCAAGAAATTATTCATAAAGCAAAGACCTACATGATTATTTTATGCATTTCTTCAACTTACATACTTTTCCAGGGTTCTGGCACGACTTTCATTTTTTCCTATCATCTAGAATGAAGAGCAATAATTATTGCCATATAGGACTTTCGCCGGTTGTCACACCGACTCACGTCTGATCTTAAAAAAAAATTTTTTGAAAACGTAATAAAATTTATGAAGTAGTTGTGTTTTCATAATTATTTGGATTTCTATTTACATTCGCCGCTCTGGGTTTACAATTAATTTATTAGTTAATTTATAAGATTTCTTAACAACAGGTTCTAAAATAAATCAAGGTTTGAAAAAAAAAAATATAATTAGGTTCCAGTAAATTTTTTGAAAAAATTGATAATGGTATAATCAAAAAAAAGCTTAATTTAGAAAAATTAAACTGTCTACTAAACTTCAGAATTTATTAATCTACCCATCTATACTTGATTGAATTTTTTATTTATTATATACACCACAATAAATTAAATGGAGATAGTTGTGTTGGACTTTTCTTATTTGATAATTTAAGACTTAAAAACTTTTATTATAAAAGCCAATTCATTCAAAGAATGAATTGGATTATAAAATTTTGATGTCCTTATTTGTAACTAAAAAATGTCCTTATATCAGAACTTTATTTATTTTAATATCCTTATTGATAAAATTGATGACATCTTCAAATGACATGCAATCCCAGATCCCATCACATGCTAACACTAAGAAATCAGTACCTGTGTCAACTTTATGGGACATCACATCATGAAAACTTCATTTGCAGAAACTTGTGATTTGTTACCATGCAGTTAAGATATCGCCACCAAATCACAACGGTTCAGTATATAACACGTGACAATGTAGTGTCAAACGATCTCATGAAATCATCGACTACAAACTTTTTTTGAAGTCGTAACATGTTAAAAAAATAATCTTAAATAGATAGTAAATAGGTGGTAAATAACATCGAGAATTAGCAGCGAAAATTAATCTAAGATATTTCTTAGATATGATAAATATTATTTAGCGATGAATCTGCCAATTTATTTTATTCATATATTTTATATAAATTTTATTTGGATTATAATGATAAATTTTTTAAACCTTATGAATCACATGATACATGTGATATTATTTTAACTTTGCAACTATTTCAGTGCTTGTCGTTAATATAAAAATAAACTTTTTTAAACTTTGTCTTTTCACTTCTCTTTGATATTTGCACATCATTCCTTCATTTTTCTTTGTTCTTTTCCTTTCTTTTCCCCTTTATCCTTCCTTTTTCTTTCAATTTTTCTTTCTTTTTTCTCACTTTCATACTTTCTGTTGAAAAAATATTCCTTAGTGAAACATTGTTTTTATTTTTATTTTTTTTTTTAGGTGGTTCTTTCAGTCTTGGATGCGAAATTTTGGTAAGTTTTCAATTTTTTTCTTTAATTATTATTATTTAACAAACAGTTAACAATTCATCCTCTTCTTTTTTTTTTAGGCGGTTCTTTCTGACACTTGGGAATTTAATCTTTTTTTTTGGAGGAAATTCCAACTTTCTTTTAGATGGGTCTAAAACATGGAATTCAGTAAGAAATTAAGCAATTTTTTTTAATATATTATAGTGAAACGTTTACTGATGTTTCATTTTCATTTTTTTTTTAGTGATCCAGTTCCAATTTTCCAGACCTTAAAGCTTTCAATAGATTTTTGCAAACTATAATAAAGGTTTTTTTGGAATGTTTTTTTGTATTTTGTGGATTCTAAGTTACTGTAAACTTTTATCAGATCATTACCTGCATAATATTTTTACTACTTTCAAAACAGCAGGTTTAATAGATGCGTTTCAAATGCTACATTCAACAAGAAAAGAACCCTCTTATAGTAATCGGGCATGAAAACAGAATAGATCATTTATGGATCTCCTTAGATCTTAGATTGTCAAACCTTAGTGATTGGTGAGTATTTGAAACAATTTCGAAAACTATTTAAAAAACTTTTATTTTTTTCTTTCTTTTTATTTTGTAGGGAAACGAACCCTTGATTAGCAGGTTTTGAAAGTACAGTACGAAACTTCTTAAAAATGTTTTGTTGGACTTTTTTTTCATTTTTTCCTTAGGTAAGACTTGATCCATTTTAATACATATTTAAATAAAAATTAATTCTTTTTTTTAATTTTCCCAGCTTCGTTAGATTCTAAAAACTAAAAAAGGTTTTCTTTTAGTAAACATTCTTCAACTCCAATTTTGACATATAGAGCTTTGTAAGTTTTGAGAATTTTGAAAACTTTCTAAAAAAAGTTTACTTTTTTCCTTTCTTTTGTAGGATACCCACTCCAACTTTCTTACCGGAACCCTGAGGTAAGATTTCAAAATATCTTTGAACTTTTTTTAATAATAAATCTTTTAATAATTTTTATTTATTTATTTATTTGTAGGGCCCTATAAAAAATATGTATACGGTTAGTATACTGTATTACAGTATTTTGCGAACA
>JADRCO010000762.1:0-26817 GCA_021464525.1 Rhizophagus sp. LPA8_4_AMF
CTTTTCTTGAATTATATTATTCTTTCTTTGAATTTCTTTATCTTTTTCTTGAGTCATGTTATCCTTTTCTTGAATTGATTTATCCTTTTCTTGAATTGATTTATCCTTTTCTTGAATTGTTTTATCCTTTTCTTGAATTATTTTATCCATTTTTCTGAATTTCTTTATCTTTTTCTTGAATTTTGCTATCCTTTTCTTGAATTATATTATTCTTTCTTTGAATTTCTTTATCTTTTTCTTGAGTCGTGTTATCCTTTTCTTGAATTACTTTATCCTTTTCTTGAATTGCATTTTCCTTTTCTTGAATTATCTTATCCTTTACTTGAATTGCATTTTCCTTTTCCTGAATTGTGTTTTCCTTTTCTTGAATTGTTTTGTCCTTTTCTTGAATAGCGTTTTCCTTTTCTTGAATTGTGCTCTCCTTTTCTTGTAAAGTCTTTTTTAATAATTGACTTTTGTCATCCAAATTAGTTAGGCAAGATTTTTCGGGATCTTTATTCTTTTCTTCGTCAGAATCTGCCATAATATTTGTCTTTATTTTTATAAATAAAAAAAAACTAACTGAACTATCCTCATCCAGACAGTATGAATTTTAGAGAGAAGTGTTACGTTACTTATTTACACATTTACATATTTATTTATTTTATGCGCGTGGTCACAATTTTAATATTTCTGCAAACCGCAGTCAGCTCTTTCGATCTGATCCAAAAGAAGTTTTGATGGCATTGGCCAGTCCGGACAGATATCTTAGAAGTTAGATTACGACCATTCCAACTCTCAGGATAATTGAATCCTAAAGAATGGATAGTTTTACTCGTTTTTGCCACAAAATTTTAAATATAAATATAAACTGTGTTAATTATAAAAAGATTCCTCATATTTGTCAATATATCTTCATTTGATGAGATTTAATAATATAAGATGAAAGTGTTTAAAAAGTTTTAAATCATTATTCTAAATCGGTTTACAATTATTACGTTTACGATTATTATATCAGATATAGTTGTTGGCGTGAATTTCTTTCTTTTTTGAGCAAACTTAATATTCGTTTATCAACTAAACTATTGATTCCATATAGGCATATATACTTTCTAGAGATCGTTATTAGAGCATTGATTTTTGTAAAATAATAAAATTTATTTCAACTTGATATTATTAAAATTTCTTTCTTTTTTTTATAATTAGCTATTTTATTTTTATTTTTATTTCACAGAAAGGATCCAGCTATAGACTATAGTACAGTCTACCAGGAATTATAAATAATAAAGTTCTATAGTAGAGTGTAAGTGGACCGATAGCAAGCTGCCAATATGGACATCTCTCTGGTGGGTAACTGTCACAGTCTCACAGATAACACCAAAGAACAAAAATTATGAGAAATAAAATCTATTAATATAAATAAATGTTTGAAAATTAATATATTGTTAATATGATAAACGTAAAAAATTTGAAGGATCAATATCAAAGAAAAAAATTTCATTGTATCTCTATGGTTGTACCACGGTTAAGCATGCAAGTAATTACTTGACGTCCATCGAATGTGACTAGTCACGTTCAGCTCAAGTTGCGATGGAATTGGTGCCGTAAACGGATTCTTGACGATGTCATGAAGGTTGGGAGGTACTGTAACATTATTAGCTGGCGATTTACGTTTGGCCGTTTGCGGTTTAATCTGGAACGACGTTGTTGAGCGATTAGCTAAAAATAAAAAATACCATAATTTCAAAAGAAAATAAAATCAAGTGATCGTGCAGAACAATTTCTTTTTGGCACGATCTCAAGTCTTTATTATTAGTTTCTTATTACATAGAATAATCTACGCAGCCGGTACAATTTAAATGTGTAAGCGAAGCAATCTTTCTAAAAAAAAATAATCAAAATTTTATAGATCGGAAAATTTTTTTCGCTATCTTAAAGATCATTTAATTCATAATATATTATTTTGTACATTTCTTGTGAGACCCACTTTTACTAATAGGGTTGTACAACTTCTTTATTTATAACATGCATGCTTAATTTTTTTTTCCATCATTATTTCAGATTTTTACCTTTTTACTTTCTCTTAAAATTAATAAACAAATATTATGGAAACCTCTAATCACCAAAATGATATCTCGATAACCGATGGTAACTCTAATTTAGAAAATCCAGATCTCGGGTCTTATGAAAAATTATTGAATAATTATGAAAAGTTGAAAAAAAAACTTGAAGAACAAATTAATTTAAATAATGAAAAAGATAATATAATTCAGAAATTAGAACAAAAAAATACTGAATTAAAAAATGAAGCTTCTAAATATCAATCTGCTCTTGGAGCAGCAACTAATTTACAATTATCAGACAGTGATACAAATGATCCAGTTGCGCTTAAAAATGATATGTTAAGATTGCAAGATTTATTAGAAGATTACATAACTACATGTAAAGGAAATGTGGATATTAATATTAATGAAATACAAAAACTCTTGAAATTATATAAAAGCAATTCAGTTATTACAAAAGATCAAAAGGACCAAAAACCTTTAATAAAAGCAGTATTACAACGTCACGTTATAGAACAAATTTTTGACTATGGAGAAAAATATTTTAGTTACAGTAATTTACAAAATTGCAAGAAATATGGGTATGGAACCGAAACTCATTTATATAATAGAACCTATGATTTAATAAAATTGGCAGAAGCAATCGCAGAGAAACGTGACGGAGTTGACGATATAACTAGAGTACTGCCTATTAAATTACGTCAAGAAGTATTTGCAGCTCTTGGAAATAGAGGATTTAATAATATTATCACCAATACGAAAGGAACATTCCCTCATGAATTTATTAGTCGTTATCAAGTTATTTTAAATAGGGAAATTAGTAAATATCGCAAACTTAAAGATCCTGAAAAAAACCAAGAAATTGAAGATATGGCTGGCGAAATTATTCGAAAAGTTGTCACTTTATTTTGGTTCCGAATTGAAGTTCAAGAACCAATTGCCCAGTACCATTGGTTTGACTATAATGATAATATAAATCCTAGTTATATGGAAGGGACATGGGAAGTTGATGAAATTGATAATATAGTTGTAGATATTTGTTACTTTCCTTTAATAGCACAAAAATTCAATGACAAGTCAAAGCGCCAAATTTATACGCCTGCTAGAATCCTTCATAAAAATAAACAAAACATGCTGGAAAGACAGAACCAACTGAAAAATCAGAATTCTGAAAATGCACAAAACTAAGATTATTTACTTATTTAATTATACTGTAGTTTGATATTTATTATATTGATTTTAAAACAAATTACATGAATTTTATCAAAGGTCTTTGTGTAAATAAAATTTGGTTTGAAAATTTTGTCCATTAAACTCATTCTTAGCAAATGCAGTAATTTCCATATCACCAAAATAAAATCCAAAGGCAACTGGCCTTTTACAGGCTAAATGAACATTGGGAAGGTCAATTCGTAGTGTTCCTACTAATTCCATCCCAGGTTCATCATGGTATTTTGCACTATATTCGAGAGATTTATATAATTCAAATCTTAAGCCTGTTTGAGATGGGTTAAGGGGCGTATAACCGCATTTTGGAAAAGATTCTTTGCCAACTTCTACTGGTGTACCTCTTTTTACAAAGGTGTCGAAAAGATAAATTCTATTGCCGTATATTTTACGATGAGGCGGATGTTCGCCTTCTTTCCATATACCTAAAACTCTTATCCCATAGGTAAATTTCAAAACACGTGTATGAATCATTGGCGCATCTACTTTGGAGGGATTTTTCAAACTCAATCCATACATAGCTGCACCGTAAACAACCGCTGATACAGGATTAGTAGGAACCGAAATTGTTTTCACTATATGTTGAAATTCTCGTTTAATTCTTTTTTGTAAATATATGTTTTCACTGAACCCCCCAACTAAAAACATTGCTGAGCAAGTTTCTCCATTATTTTGACTATTTAAAAGTTGTACATGTATCATACGAATGATTCTTTCAATAATAGGATCAAACATTTTTTTAATGTCATCATATTTAATATCAATAACCCAATCATTATCTTCCATGGTTTTTCTAGTTTCATTACTGACATAATCTAATAAGTCTGGGGCATATTCATCGATTTCAAGTCCATAACAAAATCCAGTATTATCCCCCGTAAAAGGTATTTTTACACGTCGACAGAATTTTCGGACCAAACGTTGAAATTGACTGGGATGATTTTCTATTAATAACTTTATAGCGCGAGTTCCCAGTCTTTCACGTAAAAAATTACCGAATTCAATATCAATAAATGTGCTTCCGCAGAAATCTCCGATACGTTCAGTGATTTCACCCAATCGTTTGTTATCGATCAACTTGCGAGTAGTTAAGTCTACAGTACCACCGCCACAGTCAACGATCATAAAAGTCGCTAAAAAATGCATTTCAAAATCAATTAATAATCGTTAAGGTATTAAATTAACAGTCAAACTTACTTCCTATAGTTAACAGATCATATTCCCGCAGTTTATCCATACAATAAATTGCTGCAGCTTCAGCTGTAAATAAAATGAAATTAACATTAAAAAAGTAAAGAATTTTTTTTCTAATTTTTTTACTTACGTTCTGTGGTAAATTGCAGCTGTAGTGAGTCGCCTTCGTTAATGAGTTCCGCGTTATGTGCACACTCTCTCATAATAGCTTTTTCTTTTTCAGAATATTCCGCAGGAACGGTTAGAACCAAAAGAACATTTTCTGTGAAGTTAATTCCGACCCAGTTTTTCTTAACTGTTTCTTTAATTAGCTAAAGAGTTATTCGTCAAAATATGTTGGGAATATTTTTTCTCTTACATGTCGCAAAAAATTAATAATTCTTCTACCTTTCCAAGCTTATAAAGATAATCGGTAATCGCCTTCTTATATGCAACTGGAAGTCTAGGTTTAAGGTTTTCTTGTAAGTTGCCCAAATGTAATTTAAATAATTCTACTGTTCTCGTTTCATCTTGTTCAGGATATCCCCATTGTCCAACATTAACGATATTTACAAAATTACGATCATATTGAAGTATCGTATTTATCTTCGGATATACTTCTCTTGGCGGCCATTTTGTGTTTATAAAAATCTTGCTGTCTGAAATATGACAACAAGTGAATCCCTGTAGAACAAAAGAAAAAAATTTGTTAGCCAAAAAATCATAATTCCACAAAATCTTAATATTTACTACTTACCGAGTAAGTAGTACCAAAATCTACGTGAAAAAAAAAAACAAAAAAGAATTTCAGAACACGAAATGAAATGAATTTCTCAGCTGAATAATTCGCAACACAATACCTAAACCAACTATTACACGAATATCGGACGTTTTTCCACGATTTACCATCGTTTCCGCTCGGAGACCAAATTGAACACCACCTTTTACAACTGCAGTCATAGGTTGCGATGGAACAGAAATATTTAGTACAATTTTATTAAATTCCTTCTTAATTCTAGCTTGTAAATATTCAGATTCGCTAAATCCACCAACCAACATAATGGCTGAACATCTTCTATTTTGTAATTGAGCTAATTGTTCTCTTATTAAATGTATAATTTTTGTTATACAGTGATCGAACATTCCTTTGATATCATCATATTCAACATATATTGACCAATCAGCTTCTTCTAATAGCCGTTTTTCTTTTTCCCCCTTGATAATATCTTTTAACCAAGAATAATCATCCAAATCTATTTCATAAGGTTGAAAATTTGATCTCTCTCCCGTAAAAGGAATTTTTACGCGTCTACAAAATTTTTGGACCATATATTGCAATACGTTGTAATGCTCTTTTTCTAATAATTCAATAGTAGAACTTCCTAATTTACGGCGAAGAAACCCTACAAATTCTTTATCTACAAAGCTTGATCCATAACTTCCACCTGTAGGTCTTGTTATTTCACGCATCTTATTATTTGCCAATAATTCATGACATGATAAATCCACCGTACCGCCACCACAATCTACAATCATGAATGAATCTGTAATAACAGCATATTATCAGTAATATTTTATTAGAATAATAATAAATATGTATAATTTAAATGATAACGATAATAACGTGCGTACAAACCTCCGGGTTTCAAATTATGTAACTTTTCTAAAGGATTCAAACAAGATATTGCAGCGGCTTCAGCTAATTGATATAAAAATTAATATTTATGACAGATCTTTCTTTTACAAAAATCTTGCCACTTACGTTCCGTTATAAATATTAGATTTATACTGTTCTTTTCTCTCGTTAATCCCGCATTAAAAGCACAACCACGCATTATTGCAATTGCATGATCATCAAATCCTGCTGGTATCTTAAATAAAATAAATTAGACAAGTCAAATACCAACACTGTAATTATGATATAAATTCTACATACCATAATAACAATTAATACTTTATTATAAAAATCCAAATCATGCCAATGAATATCTACTTTTTCTTTAATCATTTCACCTAATTTTCTCAAATAATCCGAAATAACTTTTCTATAATCCAATGTATCTGGAAAAGGAAGTTTTTCATTTAATAAAAATAATTTAAATAATTCTACAGGCCTAGATTTATCAACATTCTTCCTTCTTTTCGATGGTTTTTCAGGTAAGGCATCAAATCCCCAAGCCTTTATAGTAGAGTATGAATCGTCCTCATATTTTATAATTGTTGGAGTTTTAAAGCCTAAAGAACCTCCCCACTTATTTTCTACAGTGATTTCTTTTGGACTGAATTTATGAGCATAAGCGTATCCCTAAATATTAATTAAGAACACAAAAAGCTGAAATACATGAACTTTAATTAGTTATTCAAGAAGTATTTAATTAGTACACTTACGGAAAATGTTGTACCGAAATCTTTTAAAAACATTTGTTCGAATAAAATAATGTATATTAATAGAAATGAATATAATCAATATGACGACTTTGACTAATTAAAAAATAATTGAATATACCAATTGCGACGACTACTCTAATGTCATCCTTTGACGAAGACATTATTAAAAATAATACACAAGTTCTATAACAACCAAGAAAAACAAATGAAATCCTGCAGATCGCTCTTTTTTCAACGTAAACACGTGAGGTTGCGAGTTTCTATGTTTTGAAACCATAAACTTGATCTGTCCGTTAGTTCCGTTCTATTATAGTTAATAATTATGAATTATGTTAATTTGGGAAGCTAACAATATCGCATTGTTTATTAGAATTAAAATACAATGTTTAACAAGAACAGTAATTCGTTTTATTATAACGAATTGTCATTTCTCAAGCCTTTGTGAAATTTATGAAATAAGAGCAAGAATATGTATGATTGTTTAAATTCATTTCTATAACTGATAAATATAATCTCGATATAAATGAATATAAACTTTAAATCCAATTTGGCACAAGATCTTAAATTAATTGGATTATGTTTCGCGTCTGTACAATAAATACATAATAATACGCCATACGCTATAATTTCGTTCTATTATAAACTACACACTATGAATTTTCCTAAGGGAGAACACCATGAATTGACCATCCTCACTTCTGATTTTCTAATAGCTAATAAATTGAAAAATATTTTTATTAATGTATTTAATATATTTTTCAGATGACTCGGTTTCTTTAATTTCTTTGTTATGTATATGAAAGACTTTAGTGTATAAATTTGACCAGTTGATTTGTTTGCAATTAAAGGAATTAAAGGAAAAATGACAAATATTTACTGCAATATTATCGACGTCATCATTCCATACGATTAAGATCTATCTTATAATTAAACCAAATACATTCAGCGATTAGCTCTTGAACTTTGAGCCAAAACCAAAATAAAGTAACAACTTTTCGAATAATGTCATCAGCCATATCTTCAATTTCTTGTTTTTTTTTCAAAATCTTTAAAGTTTACGATATTTATCAATTTCTTTGTTTAAAACGGGTTGATATTTTTCAATAAAGTCATGAAGAAAGTTTTTGTTATTTTTATTAACAACATTGTTAACCCTTCTATTTCCAAGAGATGCAAAAATTTGTTGACGTAATTTAGTAGTAAGTGCTTTAGTTGTATCATCAATCTCATCGCGCTTCCTTGCGAAAGCTTCTGTTACCTCTATTAATTCATTAGCTCTCCTATGCATAAAAGAATTCCTCCCATAAATTTAGGTTGAGTAAAATCATCAAAATATCCTTTTGCATACATGACGTTGTATCACTAGGCTTCCTTTGATCTTTTGTAATATCCGTTTGGCTTCCATAAATTTTGTACTTCGGATATATTAATTTCTACATTACCTTTACATTTGGTAATGTAATTTTCCGGAGAATGTCGTAAATTTATCATGTCTTTTAACTGAATCATCTTTATCATCTTCTGATAATCGGAAACTTATTGCAGCACCAAGAACATACTGGTATCCAGAGCTTCTTTTTCAATTTGTAATTACTTTATTCTAATTCTTGAATCTCTTTATCTTTTTCTTGAATTATACTATCCTTTTCCTAAATTCTTCTGAATTTCTTTATTCTGCTCATTGAGTTTCTTAACATATTCTTGGATTTCATTATTTTTTCTTGCATATTCTGAATTTCTCTCTTCTGTTCTTGAACTAAATTATCCTTCACTTTAGTCAAATTATCCTTTTGTTTTATTAATTTATCCTTATATTGAATTGTGTTTTCCTTTTCTTGAATTACTTTATGAATTTTTTTATTTTTTTCTTGAATTTTTTCATCTTTTTCTCGAATTAAGTTATCAGTTATATGAATTTTTTCGTATTTTTTCTTGGGCTACATTATTTTTCCCTCTAAAGTTTCTACTAATATTTTAATTAATTTAGAGTCATGATCTTTTAAGTCTCCAATTTTTTTTTCAGTTCTTACTTTTCACCTAAAATATTATTTATATTAATAAAATTATTTTGTGAATCTTCACAATATTTTCCCAAGCTTTCGTATTTACCCTTTAATTGATTATGAAACATTTCAGAAAATTTTAATCCCTCACTAAGTTTTTTGTTAAGTTTTAATTCTTCATATTGAGATAATTTTATGATATTATCATAGTTTGTTTGATAATCTGTAACATCTGTAATGGAGCAAACTTCTTCATATGATTCTTGTGGCATAATAAATTACTGTCCATTTAAGGAGAAAAAACTGAAGAAAAAAATAAATTTTTCCTTTAAATAACTATTATTGTCCTACATAATCAATTCCATGATTAGAAATTTGTACTCCATATGATCTTGAGATCTTCGTAATGCGGATCAGTAGCGCTCGCGAAAAACAATCTTTGAAAAGACAAAAGATCAGCTAATGACTCTCAAGGCTAGAGTCTAAAATAAGAATTTAAATACAAAAAAAAATGTGATCCGCCAACTAGCTTCAGTAGAATAATATAATTTGAACGGATTCAGTTTATTTCACCTACAATTACGGTATTTCATCAACAACTTATCGAGGAATCAGTTTCACCGAACTTTATTTTTACTATAATTTGAAGATAAGCTCTAACAATCAACAACTTAGATACATTTATTAAGTAATATTTTTTTACTTTTTAGTACTTTAAAATACTATTTATTATGAAAATAACATAACCACAATTATTAAAGTGAACACAAAAATATAATACATTAAGAATTTAGTGTTTATATGATGTGAAATTATACATTATTCGTCTAATTTTTATATTTAATGATTATTATATTAATAATATGAAAAATACAAAAAAGTCAACGAATCATTTTATTGAAAATATATCATTTTTCAGTGGAATAACCTTGTCAGTGAAATAACCGTCAGTGAAACAATTGTGGGTGAGACGATCTATATCCTGTCGGTAAAAATTGACGGTTTTCGAAAATAAATGCATCTCAATTTGAACAATGGAATTTGAAGGTGAATTTGGCACTATTGTAAAATCCTAACCAATCAAACATTATTCGTCATTAAAAATAATTTTTGATAACCTGTGCCATTAATCTCTATTGTAAAATAGCAAGTACTTTTATTTTTATTTATATAACTGATAGTGAGCCGCGAAGTTATAGGATGTTATGCCATGTAAAATTGCAATTATAATTAAATATATATATATATTTTTCTTATAATGACTTCATGAATTACAAATTTATGGAATATAATACTTAAAATTTTTCATCATAATAATCCTTAAATCCTGTATAAAAAATGGAAGTCTTATATGATGCTATTATTACTACAGACAATCATTAATAAAATGATCGGAGCCTCACTGTAATATTCGTACTACTATTATTAAAAAAGTCACACAAAACTAACTCGAAATCCACCGTTCTTCCATCCTTCATTTTATCCAGCTTTCAGTACATATTCGTCCTTTCGCCAAATTGCCGAATGGCCATGAACAATTTTGTCCAATTTAGCCACTCTCAATCCCTAACCCAGCCACCTTTAAGTAATCTTCTGATACCTGATTCTTACTAGTAAAAACTAACTGGAAATAATCTAAATGTTAATAAATATACTACTCTAAAGCTATTTAATGAATATTGATGAAATCAACATTATCGTGTAAAGTAGTTTATGTTTGGCTCGCGTAATAATAATTTTTAATAATAATAATATGTCGGTTAATTTCAGCCCGACTACCCGAGTTTAGGTTCGTATATCCCGTGATAACCATATCTTGCTTCGTAATTACCAATGCGGAAACAATTAATTCAATTTTATCACGTTCCACACTTACTTCAAAGCTAAAATTAAGCCTTATGCTGTACGCTATAAACAACAACAATAGACCAAGTTCTTAGTATTGTTTTCTAGTCTAAAAGATCATGAAAGATAAAAATCAGCAGTAAATAGCGTATTTGGTGCTCCAAACGTTCCAAACCTTAATTGTAAATTAAACTTAGATTTAACGGATAGTGGCTTCTTTTTTAACACGTGATTCAACCATTTTATAAAATATAAAAATGTATAAGATGACGTTTACTGTATGCATTTACCTGAGAATTATCAACTTTTTTAATTTTTACGGTAAAAAAAAAATTAATTCAAAATGACAAATAGCGTAACTGCAACCATGCAGTGGGGAAGTAACATTCGAGTGGTGGTTGGTATAGGTGATTATTAATTTTTTTATATTTAAGACCGTTACAAATTCCTTAGGAAATAGTTTCTTATACAAATAATTTATGATTTAAAATTTTTGCGTTAAAGATTTTGGAACCACTTTTTCGGTAATACACCCTTTTTTTAATTTCAATTTGATTATAAATTATAATTTAATAGTATTAAGAATTGCCAAATTATTATAGGGATTTTCTTATTGCCATTTAGCATCTAGAGATAATATTGTTACAAATGATCAATGGCCTGAAAATATTGGTCAATTTAAAACAAATACTGTTCTTCAATATGATCAAGATTTCAATGTAGTATTAAAATGGGGAGCTCCAGCTTTATCTAGACGACAAAGTCGAAGAAATGAACGCAGAGAGACGAAACCTGTTGAATTGTTTAAATTATGTTTAGGTAATTTAGAAGAAAATTTAAAACCTAAACTTCCAGTTGAATATAAAAAAGCTATTACAAATTATCTCACAAAAATTGGAGAGGTATAATAAAGTTGATTTTAGCAAATTTTTTATAAAAAAATATATTTAAATAGATTATCCTAATTTTTTTCTTTGGAAAAGTTAATTAGGACAAAAGTTGAAGCCAGCTGGAGTAATTTAGATTTTCTTAAAGATGTTCTTTTCGTACTTACGGTCCCTGCAGAATATTCCGAAAAAGAAAAGGCGATAATGAGAGAATGTGCATATAATGCCAATTTAATTAGTGAAAAAGGCTCAGACTTGTTACAATTCACTACTGAACGTACGTTGATTAGTTTTGACTAAATTTGTTCAAATAAGAGAGTATCTAATCATTAGCTTTTTTTTCCTACATTGTAGCTGAAGCTGCTGCAGTTTATTGTATGGAAAATTGCTTAAGAGAACACGATTTATCCGATACGGAAAGTGAAGAAAATGAAGAAAGTGAGTTTTTTTAAATAGTTCAAATATATTTGCACTTACTGTAAGCAGTAATGTTAATCGATTTTATAATTATAAACCGGTACATCTAGCAACTTTCATGATTGTTGACTGTGGAGGTGGCACAGTAGATTTAACAACTCGTAAAATTGTAGGTAATGATGTTGGGGAAGTTACTGAAAGATCAGGTGATTATTGCGGAAGCACATTTGTTGACCGAGCATATCTCGATCACCTAAAAAGAATATTGGGTCACTCGGCAATTGATAATTTGAAGGAAAATCATTATAAACAATTGCAATATATGGTTCAAAAATTTTGTCGGCAGGCTAAATTTCTTTTCACAGGCGAAGACAGAAATTTTAGTTATGATTTAGATATTTTGGACACTGCACGTGATCTGCAGCAATATGTAACCGGAGAAGCTGAACGATTGATGGAGGAAAAGGAATGGTTGATTCAATTTAATTTTAATGATATTAAATCAATGTTCGATCCAACTGTTGAAAGAATTCTGAAATTGATAGAATTGCAACTTGAAAATTGCAGCAAACAATGTTCAATAATGTTCCTAGTTGGAGGATTCAGTCAATCAGTTTACTTACAAAGAAGAATTAGAGAAAAATTCAATGATGTAGTTAGAAATATTTCTGTTCCTACACATCCTATTGCAACAGTAGTTCGTGGTGCTACATTATATGGTTTATTAGTGTACGACAGAGTTAATAATAATTCGGAAAGTGAAGTACGGCTTAAACTAACAACTCGCATATTAAAATTTACTTACGGTATTAAAATTATTGATACTTGGAAAAGAAATGATCCAACAGAAAGAAAGACTTCTAAAGGAGAAATAATTAAATTTCTTCCTATTGGTAAAGCAAAAAGAGGAGAATCCGTAAAAATTGATGAGTATATTTTTGCGGATAAAGAACTTGGCCCTAATAACCCCTTTCAAACAAAGGCAACATTTTACATATATTACACGCGAGAACGTGATGCTAGATATTGTGATGATCCTGGAATGGAATATTTGGGGAAACTTAAAATTGATCTACCGGGTAATTAATAAAAATCATTTATTTTTTTTTTTATTTTATTTTGAACTTTGATTAACATTAATTTTTTTTATCATTAGATGTACATCTTGGTCTTAACAGACCTCTTAAATTTGGGTTGTCATTTGGTGAAATGGAAATAAAAGCTACTGCAAGAAATGCAACGAACGGGCAATGTTATTTAACTACTTTTGAAATAAATGATGCAGAAAATGAAGAAAATAATTAATTTAGTTTTTATATATATTTTCAATATATTTATTCTGTTTAATTCGAAATATATGTATTTTTACTTATTTTATTTAAATAAATTATTAAGAATAGGTACTGAATTAAGTAAATTATTTTTTTTTTTTCCTCCATTTTTCTGATCAGCTTGCAGATCAACTTCCGAACTAGTTTGTGATGACTGAAGTTGAGGCGAGGTTTGTGAAAGTTGCGGAACGGTTTGTGGACTAGTTAGAGGTTGAAGTTGCGGAGTGGTTTGTGGACTAGTTTGAGGTTGAAGTTGTGGAATGTTTTGTGGACTAGTTTGAGGTTGAAGTTGTGGAGTGCTTTGTGGACTAGTTTGAGGTTGAAGTTGTGGAGTGTTTTGTGGACTAGTTTGAGGTTGAAGTTGCGGAATGGTTTGTAGACTATCTTGAGGTTGAAGTTGCGGAGTGCTTTGTGGACTAGTTAGAGATTGAAGTTGCGGGGTAATTCGTGGACTAGTTTGAGGTTGAAGTTGTGGAGTGCTTTGTGGACTAGTCTGAGGTTCAAGTTCAAATTCTGGTTTGGATTGTGTTTCTACTGCTTTAAATTCTGATTTAGATGGTGTTCTTGTATCTTGTTCCGGTTTCGAATTTGAATTTTTGTCGACCTTATGTTTAGAATCCTGTTTGGATTGTGTGTTGACCTCATCTGATTTAGGTCGTTGCACTTCTTGAGGGTGTATAATTGCTTGCGTGTAAATTCTGCGTTTTATATTATCATTTAATTCAATTCCAACTAGTGGAAATTTACAGATATCAACCTCTAAATCATCAAATTTATCATCATCCCACATCCCATACATTAAACTTGGATCTATTTTATCCTCATTCTGAAACCAATAATATTGGCCTATAGGTTCCTGAGTTTGAATCCTAAAAAAAAAGATTCTAATAACATCTAAAATTATATTAGCTGCTTTTTCTTCAATTTCTTTTTTCTTTGTAGGAATTAAAATCTTGCGATATTGTTCCATTTCCTCATTAAGGTTGGTTTTGAACTTATTAATGAAGGAATGTTCATATGTTTCTTGTTCAATCCTAATACTAGAAAATCCGCGATTACCAAGTGCTGAATAAATTTGTTGCCGTATCTTTATTGGTACAGCAGGAGTAATACTATCATTACCTTCACGAGTTTTACCGAATTCTTGTGTTAATATTATCAATTCTTCTGCTTTGTTTGCGATTAATGCTTCAAGAGAATAAGGATCGCTAATGTTTGTGATATTGTCATATACAGAAAAATAACCAAAAATTGTTTCAAGAACATGTCGTTGTAGAACTGCTTTAATGATAGGTTTATCAGATGACTTTGAGAAAGATAATCCAGTTTTACTTTTATATTTACTAAGAAGATTTTGTACGTTTTTGAAATTTATATCTATATTTGGTCTTAGGTTTGTGACGTAAAATTCTAAATCATCTTGTAAACGTAAAATATCCTCCGTAAGTTGAACAGAATTATTTTTGTCATTGTCATTCAACCTAAAATTTGTAACATTTCCAAGTGCAGATTGATAATTGGAATTAATCCTGTCTAATTCTACACATCTTTCTTTTATTTTTTTGTAGTCAGCTAATAAAGAATTATAATTTTCATTTAGTTTACTATAATTTTCATTAAGTTTACTATAAGAATCTTTTATTCTTTTTTCATTTTCTATATATTCTTGAAGATAATTTGCAGCATTTAAAGCTGTTTGGTCGTTTATGCTTGTCATATTTTTTCGAGAACGATCTGTACATTCACTAAGTCGAAAATTTAAAAATGAAATTTGTTATAATAAAATGACATTTTATACTTCAATCGTAAGATTTTTAGATAGGATAGTAACACATAATTATTATTGTTTAGTTTTCATGTAATGATCAATTGGCAGGTACAGTATATAGCAATTTTTATCGATCAATGAAACTTATTAAGTAGCAATTTAGAAGATTAGATAAAATCAAATTAATCCGTTTTGAGAAATCGATTTTACACAACGTAATGTTTATCGCAGAAATCCGGAAAAATAACTTTCCGACAAATTTTAACCTCTAAATTTTAATTATGTGATAAGATCGAATTCTACCGTATTACAATTTTACTTTTATAAAATAAAGCTTCATATATATAATATATATAAATATGTTAACCTTATGACATCGCTGTTTTAATTTTAACAATTCAAACGATAGATTATCATTGTAAAAGTCTTCTAAAATGTCATGGACAAGTGATATTCGTGCCGTGGTTGGTTTAGGTAAATAACTAATAAAATTTAAGGGAAGAAATTTTCCCTTTGTTTATCAGCAAAGTAAATATATTATTGTAATAATTATTTTTTTTATATTCATAATAATTTTCTAGATTTTGGAACCACTTATTCGGTAAATTGATTTAATCAATTACGAGTACTTTATTCTATCAAGACATATTTTATTAATACAGGATTCAAAATAGGGATTTACATATTGCCACATTTCTAACAGAAATTTACGCACTCATGATGTTTGGCCCGGAAATATGGTACCTTTTTTTTAATATTTCTTCATAATTTATTTATTGACAATTTCCTGATATTTTTCAAAATCCATTGAAAAAGGCTGATTTAAAAACTAATTCAGTATTATTATATGATGATGAACTGGAAAATGTCGACAAATGGGGACAGCCCGCATTATCCAGACGTCCAAATAGAAGGAGAGCCGAAAATAAACCGGTGAAATTATTTAAATTGCATTTGGGTAATTTACAAGAAAATCTTAAACCTAGACTCATAGTAGAATATAAGAAAGCAATTACTGATTATCTTCGTGAATTCGGAAAGGTAAGCTTTAAATATTAAGATTCGAAAATTTTGATATATGATAAAAATTTTTTTCTTTCAACGCTTGAAAAGGTTATTAAAGAAACGGTTACGAATACTTGGACCGGCATCGATTTTATGGAAAGTGTTCTCTTAGTTCTTACTGTTCCCGCGGAATATTCTGAAAAATCTAAAGCAACGATGAGGGAATGTGTATTTAATGCCGGTTTAATTAGCAATAAATTTTCGGAAAAATTGCAATTTACTACGGAACGTGAGTAGAAAAAAAAATCAATAAAACTGAATGACTTTGATTTCTTATTTTTTTTTTTAATCTTTATTAGCCGAAGCTGCGGCGATATATTGCATGGAAAACATTTTAAGAGAACACGACTTAGATATTAGTGGAAGTATGTACACGATGAAATAATTGATAGTATTCTAATTTTTATTATTTAATATCTAATATTTAATGTTTTTTTTCCGAAATTGATAGCAAATTTTATGATCGTCGATTGTGGAGGTGGCACAGTAGATTTAACAACACGACAAGTAGAAGGAAATCAATTAGGTGAAATTACGGAAAGGGCAGGAGATTACTGTGGAAGCACTTTTATCGAAGGTGAATTTATAAAATATTTACGAAGTAGATTTGGAGATAATGCCATCAATTTATTAGAAGAAAACCATTATGGACAAATGCAATTTATGATTCAGAAATTTTGTGAAAGCGCAAAAATACCATTCACAGATGATCCAAGATTTTCTTATATTATGGATCTTGAAGAAGTTTCACCTGCTTTATTACAATACGTAACAGGCGATGTTCGTGATTCCTTGGAAGAGAACGAATGGTCAATTAAACTTGATTATGAAGTCATGAAATCATTGTTTAATCCTGTTGTCGAAAAAATTATACGTTTAATTCGTAAACAGCTTGAAAATTCTCGTAAAAAATGTTCAGCAATGTTTTTAGTTGGGGGTTTTAGTCAATCAAGATATTTGCAAAAAATGATCAAGAAAGAATTCGAAGAGGAAGTTGATAATATTTCTGTTCCCTCAAATCCAATTGCTGCTATTTCGCGTGGTGCAGCAATTTATGGAATAAGTTTTAATGATAATGCTGAAAATCATAACAACATGGATGGAATAAGATGCATTATAAGATCTCGTGTGTTGAAATTCACTTATGGTATTAAGACTATATCAATTTGGAGGGAAAATGACCCAGAAGAAAGAAAAGTTTATAATGGGTTTATACATCGTTTTAGTCCTGTTGCAAAACGTGGAACTACTCTTTCAGTTGATGAAGAAGTTACTATTGATCATCTTTCTCCTCTTAGTCCTATCCAAATTGGTGCTACTATTCAAGTTTATTATACAAGAGAATATGACGCAAAGTTCTGTGATGAACCTGGAATGGAATTGTTAGGGACGCTCGAAGTTGACCTTCCAGGTATGTTTTTTATTTTAAGATAGTCAGATTATTCAAATGATCATTTTTTCTTACAAGTTTTTATAAAATTTATTCTTTATAGATCCGCATCTTGGGTATGACAGATCTATAACTTTTGGATTAAAATTTGGCAGAATGGAAATCACTGCAACCGCAAAGAATGATTTAAATGGCCAAAATTTTCAAATTTCTTTTGATATAGAAACCGAAAATTAGCTTTTATTTATATGTATATTTATATGTATATAAATAAATATTGTACTAAAATATAAATAAATTATGAGGATAAAGATATAGTATATCAATAATTTCGAAAGTTACATTAATTAAATTAAAAAAATTTTTATTGTAGGTTTCCAGATTTAAAATTTTAAGTTTGATTTTGAATTTGTTGCGGCAAAACCTTAGCAAGTGTGATTACTTTATAATCTGAATCTAAATCCCTTCCTATAAGAGGAAAATAACAAAGATTAACACATATCTCATCAAGATCATCATCCTCCCATCTACCAGTCATTAAGCCTGGGTTTATTTTAATATTATTCTCAAAAAATTTAATATCAGGTACTGGTTCTTGAACCATTAAACGAAACCAAAATATTCTTAACACATCTCTAATAAGTATTGGTGCCAACTGTTCTACTTCATTTTTTCTTTCAACATCATTGATTCGACGATATTGATTCATAATTTCATTCAAAGTTTGACTGGAATGATAAATGAAATTATGAATATGAGTGCCTTGAGAAGAAATAATATCTGAGAAACCTCGATTGCCAAGAATCTCATAGATTTGTTGACGAATTTTTATTGCTGCAACTTTAGATACTTCATCAGTTCCAACGCGAGTTTCCGAGAATTTCTTTATTAAACTTATTAATTCACGTGCTTTTGAATCAATATCTGATTCTAGTGAAAATTCTTCCTCTTTATACTTTTTATAATTACCTAAAAATTCGAAAATTTGATGTAATACCTTACGTTGTAAAACTCCTTTAATAAAAGGTCTGTCTAGGTTTTCCGGTATTATTTCTTTTTTACAATTATATTGTTTTACAAGAATATCTACTTCTTTAAGATTAATATCAATTTTAGGTTTCAAACTTGTAACATAATTTTCCAATGTGCGTTGTAACTCTAAAATATCTTTTTTCAATTGAACAGAATGATTTTGATCATCATTACTCAAATGTACATTCATTGCCTCTCCAAGTGCCGATTGATATTTCGATGCTTCATCCTTGAGCTTTTCATTTCTTTGCACAAGATCATGAATATTGTTTTCTTTATCGCTTAATTGGTTTTGTAAAGTCATAATAATTTCTGTTTGTTCATGTATTTTTTGAGGATTAGTTTCGTTAATTTGTTGTAATTTTAATTTAGCTTCGGCGGAATTTTGTTTTAAAATTTGATTTTCTCTTAATAAGTCCTCATTATCTTCTTTCAATTTATTATTTTCATTTAATAATTTTTTTATTTGGTCATTTAATTCCAAGTCCTTAATTTTTGATTCGTAGTAATCTTTAGCTCTTGAGAAATTTCGTTCTATACTCAGCTTCTCCCTATATAAATTGTCATAATCTTCTTTCAATTTATTATTCTCATCTAATAATTTTCTATTTTGATCATTTATTTCATTCATTTCTTTACTCATAGTTTTTAAAGTTATTGATGTTTGTTCCATAATTTCAGTAAGAGAAGAATTTTCAGGTCTTTTTATATCGTAAAATTTTTTCGTTGTTTGAGGAAAACACTCATCGTAAACATTTTCGTCCGTTTCAGGATCATACATCATTTTATTATTATCAGAATCAGAATCATCCATTTTGTCAGATAATGTCTCGGCGAATATATAATGTGATGAATTCATTTAATGAGATTTTACCTTTATAAAAAGAAATATGAAATAAAAAGAAAAAAGAAATAATTTTTTTTTTCTTTGGTGCGCTTTTATATACTTATTTAAGTTGTATTACGTAAATTACTTAAATGTGCTGTTAATCATTCCCGAAGTAGGTAAGGTACTGGATGTCCGTGTTATTATTTAGAGTTTAAACTGTTTAGACTATGTTAATTGAGGGCCGTCGATCGATACTAATCAATGAATCAATAACAAAAATATTTTTAATGCTCAGCATTTAGTCGACATTTTATTGGATGGGTTATACCGATCAAAGACCAATATATTTCCTTTTAATGATTATAAAGGATTATTTAAATTCATTTTTAGTAAATGAAAAATGAGGCTGAGTAAATCCGGAAAATTCCAACAAAAGCCAGGATTATCATTATACGGTATTCCACGGTATTCCTTTCATATATGATAGAAATTTTTTTTTGTTACAAGCATATAAAAACGGAATTGGTTTGTTTATTTATTGTTGTTTATTACGTAGAGAAATATAAGCGAAAGAAGAAATAATTTTTCGTAAAAGAATACAACACTTTAGAAAAGTAAAGCCAAATTCAATGCTAAGGCCAGGCGCATCCTGCCCCTCTGTACAATCTTCACACGAGGCTGTGCGAAGGCTCTGTTATCTTAAAAATGTGATTTACCGTTGCAAACGAAATTATTTTCCTTGACACGTGATGTCGGGATCATAATTTACTGCTGGGATCAGATCGGTGGCGGTTTGGACAACAAACCGAACCGATCGCAGTTTATAAATTCCTGCGGATTAGCCCCCACAGTTTGAACGTTATTTCACCGGCGAAAATAATGGCGGTGGGAATTTGACCTATTGTTTTGAACATTTTCCTATATATATAATTTAAAATTTATAAAACTAAAATGGGCCTTCAGAATACTATTTTTAATTCAATTTATCTTTTTAAAGTGTTATATTATAAATTTAATAAAAATGACGCTTTTGGGCAAAATAATTACTTAATTTTGACTATTTTATACTTTGGTAGTATTTTTTTTTTTTTATTAATTTGTCGCTGAGAAATTGAGCAACAATTTTTACATTCAAGTTGAGATTCTGCATATATTAAATTTTAGCCTTCATTGTCTTTACCATTGCTAGATTTCTTGTGACAACATAATTTAACTGGTAATACTTTGGACTCAATATTTATTTTTGAAAGTAGTTAGCTTTTATGTAATAAGAATTTGATTTTAATTTTATTTTTAATTAATTTTATCGCTGCGATATCGTTACACAGATTTTGAATCACATTTTAACGCAGAAGGTGGCTATACATAATAAAAGTTAAATAATAAAATATATCTATTTTTCATCCTCTTTCAGAATATAAAAAAAACTTTCTTATTTAATCTTAATTTTTATCATAACACGACCGCATTTTCGCCGAGGTCTGTACTATATTTCTACGCGAATTTAACAGTATGTAAATGATACAGTATATAACCAGATTAAGGTGAAATTTAAATGCTATACGCTATATCTTCACATATCACATGACTACTGCCCAGTCTTTAAAATTTATAAAATTTATAATCACTTTTTATTATGGAGAAAAATGACATCAAATATGGCGTAATATAAATATAATGTAACATGTTACGGCATGACTTGCATATATAGGACAATCATTAAATTATTTTAAAGGGTTTCCCCCTTCAGTTATTGTTAACTTTTTTCTAAAAAAAGGCAAAAACTATTATGGAACGAGAATCATCCGAAGAAGTTCGAACCACTACCGATACAACAAATTATCCATCAAACTATGATAAAGTCATAAATGACCCTTTTTATAAAGATATAAAACTTAATGAAAAACTAACTGAAGAATTAAAATTATCCGAAACGCTTTGTAATCAATTTAAGAATAGTTTGGGAAGATATTATCAAGATTTACAAACCAATTTTAATAATATCAATAATATTTTAGGTGAAAAACAAGAATTAAAAAAAAATATTGGTGATTTAGATGATCATAATTCTAAATTGGTTCGACTATTAGTAGAAAATTTAGAAGAAAGAAATAATGTAGTCCAAAAAAAGGATACTGAAATCCAAGAAAAAAACAATGTAGTCCTAAGAAAGGACATTGAAATCCAAGAAAAAGATAATGTAATCCAAAAAAAAGACAAGGAAATTCAAGAAAAGAATAAAATGATTCAAGGAATGGAAGATTTACTTCAAGGAAGGGATAACTTAATTCAAGAACAGAGGAAAGAAATTCAGACTATTGTTAAGAAACTTAAACAACAGAATAAAGAAATTAAGAAGATTCAAGAAAAGGATAGAATAATCCAAGAGAAGAACAGCATAATTCAAAAAAAGGATTATACAATTCAAGAAAAGGATAACAATATCCAAGAACTTGTTAAGAAGATTCAAGAAAAGGATATATCAATTCAAGAGAAACATTGCAATAATCAAATAATTGTTGAGGAATATAGCAGATTTCAAAAATTTGTTGAAGAGAAGGGTAAAAATATCCAAAAAATTTCCGAGGAGAAGGATAAAAAAATTCAAAAAATTGTTGAGGAGAAGGATAAAGAAATTCAAGAGAAAGAAAAAGTGATACAAGAACTAGAACAAGAAAATCATAAATTGAAAAAAGAAGCTTCTGAATACAAGTATGCTCCAACTAATTATCGATTTTCGGATGATGATAAATATAATCCAATTAAACTTAAAGATGACATATTAAATTTACAACGTTCACTAGAAAATTACATTACCAAATGTAAAGGTAACGTGGAAATCAATATTCCTGAAGTGCAGAATCTCTTGAGAACATATGGAAGTAATACAACTATTACAATAAGTCAAAAACCTTTAATTAAAGCAGTATTACAACGTCACGTTATTGAACAAATTATTAAATATGGAGAAGAATATTTTGATCTTAGTAATTTACATAGTCACTGGAAATATGGTAATGGAGCCGAATCTAATTTATATAATAAAACCTACGAATTAGCACATTTAGTAGAAATTTTAGCATCGGAACGAGACAGTGTTGATGAAACAACTAAAAAATTGCATATTAAATTACGTCAAGAAGTATTTACAGCTCTTGGAAATAAAGGATTTAATAATATTATTAGTAACCAAAAATTATCCCCTCATGATTTTATTAGAAAAATCAATCTATTCTAAACAAAGAAATTAATAAATATCGTAAACTTAAAGATCCTGAGCAAAACCAAGAAGTTGAAGTTATGGCTGGTGAAATTATTAGAAAAGTTATTACTTTATTTTGGTTTCTAATTGAAATTCAAGAACCAGTTGCCGAATACCGTTGGTTTGATTGTAATAAAAATATTCAACCTAATTATATGGAAGGAACATGGGAGGATGATGAAATCAATAATATAGCTGTAGATATTTGTTATTTTCCTTTAATAGAATGTAATGATGGGCCAGAATATCAAATTTACACACCCGCTAGAGTCATTCATAAACGGAACCACTGAATTACTAAAAATCAGTTGTCTGAGACTGGAACTAGCCTTTACTTTTAATTATAGTTGATATCTTTATTAACAAGTTTGTAATATGATTACATAAATCTTAAGAATTTTTGCTTAAATAATTTTGAAAATTTTCAAAAGCTGTAATTTCCATACCACCAAATAAAATCCAGTGATTATAATTCCATCCTAAGATTATCATGATATCTTGTATTATGTCATATTGAGATAGGTTGAGGAGTGTGTAGTCGTGTTTTGCCAACTTCCCTTTCATCACAAAGGTAAATTCTATCATTATGATATTTCATAAGTAAATTCCAATATACGTGCATGATTAAATCATGAGCGCATTTACTTTGAGAAATTTTTAACTTAAACTATACATAGCTACAGCATAAACAACCGCTGATACAGGAATAGTAGAAACTGAAATAGTAGTTTTCATCATATATTGAAATTCTTTTTTAATTATTTTTTTCTGTCATTGAATCCTCTAACTAAATAATTTCTGAACAAGTTTCTCCATTATTTCAATTATTTAAAAATTGTATATTCACCATACGAATAACAATAAGATCGAACCTTATTTTTTCTTATGTCATTACATTTAACATCAACTACTTAATCCTTATATTTCTTAACTGACATTTTCTAATGAAATCATCAATATCTAGCTCATAACAAACTTGGTACACTTCGACAGAATTTTCGAACTATAACATTTAAATTGACTATGATGATTAAATTTTCTGATATAATCGGCGATTTCGTTCACCAATCAACTTGCGAGTATTAAGTCTATAGTATCACCACCACAGCCAACGATCATAAAAGGTGTCAAAAATCAATGAAACAGTCGTTAAATAATTGAGATATATATCAAATAAATAAATTTTCAAACTTACTTCATAAAGTTAATAAAAATTTTTTCCAATATTTTACTTACGTTCTGTGATAAACTGTACCTTTGAAGAGTCTTTATCTTAAATGGGTACGTATGACCTTCTCTTTTTGGTAAGAACCAAGAGAACATTTCTACTCCGGCATCTTTCGTGCTAAAAAAAATCAATAAATTTGGGATTCATGTCGTAAAAGATTAATAACCATTTTACCTTGGATCCTATACTTAGATTTTTTTTGCAAATTATCTAAATGTAATTTTAAATAATATACTGTACAGTACCTGGTCTCGTTACATATAAATATCCCATGGTTCTAAATCTACAATATTTACGAGATCACGATCATATTGAAATACCGTACTTATATCCGAACCCACTTCTCTCGGCGACCACCTTTGTGTAATTGTGTTCATAATTATTATATATGACGAATCTTAATAATACTTATCAAGCAAATGGTACCAAAATCTAAATGAAAATAAAGATAAAATAAGTGAATAAAGAAAATATTAAATTTATCAGCTGAATAATTTACTTGTTGATTACCTTATCCAAACCAACTATACGATTATTGGGCATTTTTCAACGATTCCATTCGAAGACCAAACCTTTACAACTGCAGCAGCGGTTGATGCAGAAATAGTACAATTTTTGTTGAATTCATTTTTAGTTCTAGCTCGATTCACTAAATCTACCGACATGATAACTAAGCGTGATTTTTCATCATATGTATAATTTTCCACGTATATTATTAATTCATGAATCTACAATTATAGCAACATTTATTAGAAATATCTTTTTAAAATAAAATATTATATTTAAATGACATACAAACCTCCGGATTCAAATTATGTAACTTTTCCAACGGATACGTTAAATATTATTATTTTTCGCACATTCTGCTGGTATCTTGAATAAAATAAATGATAGATTAGTCAAGTCACATTATCAATACCGAACTTTGATATAAATTTTACACCAATGAACGCGTTTCAAATTTTGCACCAATGAAAATTACTTTTTCTTTAATCATTTCACCTAGTATTTTCTTCCTTCTCTTCGAAACCTTTTCAGGTAAAGTGACAAATCCCAAGACGGCAAGACCATATAGTGATAAATTTTATATTTTGTGTTTGAGTTTTAAAAATTAAATCATAAATTTGAAAAGGGAATAAAACGCAATTTATCAAAATAGATCAAAGTCTTTCAAAAAACAATACCTTTTGATGAAACATTATAGTTTAACGAAATAAACTAATAAAACAGTTTTATTAAACAAAAAAGAGATTAAAAACAAGATTTACTGTTAAATGAGCAAATTGTAAGTATATATATATATTTTATATTGATCGCGAATCTCTCTTTTTTAACGTATAACATGTGTGTTCTTTTTCTTTATTAAACGAAAGGAGTAAAATGACATGAATATTTTAAAAGACATGATCTTTCACAATCATACATTCAATTTGAAGCACTTTCGCTTGTAGAAAATTAATTTAAAAAAAATCACGCTCTAAAGAATTTGTTCGTGAAATTCATAATATTGAACTATAGTATTCTAATAAATTTCAATTAATGTTTTTTCGGAGTAAAAGTTTTTTTAATTTATTTCTCTAATAATATTGTAAGAGAATGTAATTTACTGTACTTTAGAATTTTTTGTAATATAATTCATTTTCTATTAGTCTTGATATTACAATAAATCTACATATTTATTCTTTTCTCAAAATTTCGCTGATACGATATTATCTATACATAAAAAAATAAATAAATTTTCTTTAAAAACAGCAGTTTTGCAATAACCAAAATAAAAATAAAAAAATAATTATTCAATTATTCAGATTTTCATAGTACTTAACCAGACAAAAGCCACATTTACAAATAAAATTTATTAATTAATAAATGGCACAGTATCCTCCAAAAATGGAAAATCTTTTAACATTGAATAAATTTTTATTTTATTTAAAAGTGTACTTCACAGTTTCTCTATTACTTACCGAAACTTTGTGCATGCAAGATATAATTCTGAATTCTTCTAAAAAATGTATAATAATTAAATTTAGTATTTATCATAATTTTTTTTTTACACAATTGAATAGCAATACAGTCGCACCTCCATAAATGCACCCTCTATAAGTGCACTCCCTCTCTATATGCACGCCATGGCTCGGTCCCAAGCTAGGGACTTAGAGCTAAGTGCACACCCTCTATGTTCTACACCGTGCAAGTGATTCTGAATCCCGGGTATATTGGAACACCCTCCATAAGTGCATTCACGTGACAACTACGTAATATTGATAGTGTTCCAATCCGATTAGCCGTTATCCGCCGGATAATGGATATCCGTTAAAAAAACTGGATAAATCGGATGATGGATCATTGACGGATCAGATAAACCAGATGACGGATAATGACAGATTTATCCGACGTTATCTGACAATTTTTTAATTTTTTTTTTTACTAATACGGATCACGTGATATGAATAATACTAAGTGATCGATGAGAAAATTTCTATTTTTGGAACTCAGTGTAACCTTGTGTGACACTTTCTCTGATTTTTATAGGGAGACAAAATTTCCTTTTTTGGAAATATGTGTGACTTCACGTGATATAATGCGAAAAATTGACTGGCATTACGAACTTGGCTGAAATTAAACTAAAGTCACAGATAAACGGATATCCTTAAGGATGATCCGGATTGATCTGGATGAAAATGACACGGATATTTCGGATGGTGGATTCTAATCAGATCAGATAAAATGGTGACGGATATCCTCGGATTGGAACACTAAATATTGACCAATCATTTGGTTCTGGTTAATTTTTAAATAGATAAATTAATAATTTAGTTTAATATTACATACATTCTGAAGAAATCAATTTTATTAAATTATTGTATACACCACACCACAGTGATGTGAAGTGATATGAAATGACACAAATGACATTAGTGACATGTCATGTA
>JADRCO010000763.1:0-26802 GCA_021464525.1 Rhizophagus sp. LPA8_4_AMF
TTCAGTTGCAAGGAGATCATATTTTATCAATACTGTTATTAATAAATAAAAAAAAATTTAGTATTGATACTTCGAATTTGGGAACACATGACTGAAATTACCAAGTCTCTGGGCCGCATTAAGTAAATCTGACCAGAATTATGAATTTATGGTCAAAATAGTTTTAACCGGTTAACCAATGTCTTAACCGGTTAACCATCTTAACCGGTTAATTAACCGGTTAACATTAACCGGTTCCAAGCTCTAATGATCTACCTTTAAAATTAGCTGTTGATCATGCAGGATGACAAAATATGCATAGTTACAAAAGCCATACATGCTTGAATTCTTTTTTTTGAATTCATAACACTGACAATTTTTTTTAAAAAATAAATAGTTATTTCTCTATTATAACTTTAAATGACAAAATGACTTCAGTAAAAGGATGGATTGAGGAAAAGATAAAGAATGAATATATTCGTTATTTTGAATATGATGAATTTAGTCCTATTGAAGAAATTGGTAGAGGAAGTTTCGGTAAAGTGATTAAAGCAAATTTTGCTAATATGGGATTGGTCGCACTAAAAATTATAGTTAGTAAATATTCAGATGATGAGGTTAACGATGAGTTTGTCAAGGAGGTAAAATTGACTTTTAATATTGTACAGTATATTAGCTTGATATATACAGTACATATAAATAAAATTAATTTTGGGTTGCTATTTTTTTTTTAGTTAAAACTCCTTCACGAGGTTGATTATCATCCAAAAATCAATTGTTGTCTGGGAATAACAAAAGGTTTATGTTAGATTTTTTTTTCAAAAAATAATTTACTTATACAGTTCAATCTAACTTATTCACATTTAAAATTTATAGATTCTGAGAATTATATTTTGGTATTGGAATATTCCAATGAAGGAAATTTAAGAAATTATTTGAAAAAAAATTTTACTTCTTTGAAATGGAAAGATAAAATTCAAATGGCATTGGATATTACAAGTGGATTGAAATTTTTACATTCCAAAGGAATAATTCATAGAGACTTGGTAAAGGAACATTTATTTATATTGCTTTGTTTATGATTGTTTTGGATGATAATTTTAATAAATATTATCAATCGTTTGTAGCACTCAAAAAATATATTAGTGAATGATAGAAAATTATTAATTGCAGACCTTGGATTATCTAAAAAGTTGGCGGAAGCTTCAACTCATTCAAAGGGTAATAAATATGGAATGCTTGAGTATATTGAACCACAATGTTTTAAGAATATTAGGTATAAAAAAGATCAGAAGTCTGATATTTATAGTTTAGGCGGTTTATTATGGGAAATTTCAAGTGGGCGTCCTCCTTTTTCTGACTGTCCACGGAATTTACTTAGAGATTACATTAAAGATGGTAACAGAGAAGAACCAATTAAAAGTACACCTACGGAGTATCAAAAACTTTATCAAGAATGTTGGGATGACAAACCAGAATCAAGACCTGATATTGAAGAAGTATATGAAATTCTAAGTCAATTATTAATAAACACTGAGTATTCTTCTGATCAAACCATCACAATCTAATATGCACAATATTGATGATAATGGCGATTTGACTATTTCTTCTAATTATCCAAGTCAAAATTTAACAAGTAAGTTTATTAACAACAATGATTTTTATTTATATTTTATCAATACTAAATATTAGCAAACTCAAATTTTAATTAACAAGATAATCAAAACAATCAGTTAAAGCAAGAAAAAAATAATCTGCAAGACTCAGATTCTAATAAAGGCATTAATAATGAGGCAAATTTGACCGAAGTACTTGATGAGAATTCTAAAAAAGAATGTCATAAATGCAAATTACTTGAAAAAGAATATAGAAAACTTGTAGAAGAAATTGAAAAATCTGATAATAATTTAATCGGAAATGATAAATTCAATATGACTCTTGCAGCAATCAATAATAAGCATGAAAAAGAAATTAAAACTAAAAATGATGAAAATGATGAAATAAAAAGTATAAATGATGGAATAATAAATTTACAAAAGCATCATCAATATGAACTTGGATCTGCAAAAACTTTTCGATTAAGTGATGATGATAAAAATAATCCTATTCATCTTAATGAAGATATTTTGCAAATACAAGAAGATTTGGAATCATATGTAACTAACTTAAGAAAGCTGGATATAGAAATTAATTTAAAGAATATAATTAACCTTATTAACAAATATAAAGTTAGAAAAAGTAAAACTTATTATAGATTAAATAGTTCGAGCGAAATATATGATTATATACCTCTCATTAAAGCTGTTTTAAAACGACATATCCTTCGTAAAATCGTCGATTATTTTGTTGAATATGGCCAAAGGAATTCTTCCCTTGAATTACAATTTTTAAAACAAGCAGAGATACTTGAAAATTTAGCAAAACAATTAGAAAAGGAACGTACCGGAAGTGATGTCATAACTTCAGCTTTATCCGTAAAAATAAGGCAACAGAGTTTTGCTGCATTGGGAAATCGTGGATTTTCTAATATTAAAGAAACTGACAGTTTACATGATTTCATCAAAGATTCAAAAGACAAACTTAATAAAGAAATGGAATCTTATCGAAAAATATTAGATACTAAAAAGAAAGAAAATGTTGAAAATAAAGTTACTGATCTCATTCGTGAAGTTGTTAGATTATTTTTCTTTAGACTTAAAACTCAAGAACCAATTGCAAAGTTCAAATGGCTTGATGATAATGATGAATTTGAACCAAATCAAATGGAAGAATACTACGAAGGAGAAAATGAGAATGGATCCGTTGAAATGTGTATTTTTCCTCTTATTTATAATGATGAATCGCAACCTAATGAATTACAAGTTTATACCAAAGCAACAGTCTTTATTCGAAATAATAGTTTATTAAATTTAAGTGGTAAAAATCCAAATCCAAATCTATTTCATCTATTTCAAAAGTGGTAAGATAACTTTGGCCATTTGTTTCATTTTTTGTTCTGGCAGTAATTTCCTTCTACCAAATGATAAACCAAATTAATAGTACGCCCAGATTCTTCATTCGGAATGTTTATCTTAAGTTTTCCTAATAATTTCATTCTAGGTTCATCACAATATTTTGCATTGTATTCTCATTTATAATATTTAGAAAATACCACTTTTTGTAAAGTAAAAGATGAAATAAAATTTTTACAATAATTTCCTTATCAATTTCAAATTTTGTTCACTTCTAGCAATAGTATTTTCAAAATATCTTCTCTAAAATTTTTTTGTTCCATTGGATAAGATTCTTTCAATTATTATAAGCCTCAGTACAATAAGTAAATTTTAATACGTGACACAATCCTCATTTTTAAAATAAAAATTTGTTATGCAGTATAATCTTAATTCATATAATGCAGTATCACTAATTAAGTCAGCAATAGGATGAGTAGGAACTGGAATACTTTTAACCTTATTTTGAAATCTTTGTAAATAAATTGAATTACTAGATCCTTTGACTAAAAACATTGTCAAGCGTTCATCACAACAATTTACAAGTTGTAATTTTATTATTCTTTCAATTACTGAGTCAAACATTAGCTTAATATCATTTATTCAATATTAATTAATAATTTATTCTTTATTCTGTATATATGTATATTTATATATCATCAACTCTTTTAGCAGGACCGGTAGTTGGACAGGTAACATATTTTTGAAAGTCACGTGCTGTATCTTAAAAGAGAAAATTTTTCATTTAAATTTAGCGCTTCGACAAAATTTTTGAACCAAATATTGCAATTGTTTCTCTTAATTTATCAATTGCTGAATGACTCAATATTTTTCCAGATGCTCCAGAAATGCTTGATCAATGAATGCACTGCTGCAATAATCTCCTGCTCACCAATAAGTTTGCGAGTTGTTAAATCAACCGTGCCACTACCACAATTAACGAACATGAAAGTTAGTAACAAATATATAAATTAATTTAAAAAATTATTATTTATTATTATTCGAACTAATTAATTTTTAAAAATTTACATTTTCTTGTTTGAATAACTTTCTTCCTATACCAGTCGTTTCATATTCTTTTAAACAATTTTTCATACAATAAACTGCAGAAGCTTTGGCTAAAAAAAAAATACATACATACAGATCTAATATTAATAATAGATAACAAAATAAATCAACATAACGTTCAGTAACAAATTGTAAAAATTTTGTCATTTGATCACTTATTAATTTAGCTTCATATGCATTATCAGTGCTTTTTTTTTCTGAATAATCTGCAGGAATGCTAAGTACCAAAGGAACATTTTAAATAAATCATACATCATCCCAAGAGTATTTAAGGGTTTTCCTAATAAAAAATAAATAAAAAGAAGTAATAAGTAGTATTTTAAATTTTAAAATTTTATATGATTATAGTGTATTCTAAAATTCACATCTATTGATAATTAAACAAAAGGTTAGTTTTAAATTCCACTTAATTACCTAAATGTAATTTAAATAATTCTATAGACTTTGTTTCATTCTTTTATTTTCATCCTTTCACTTTAATCATTTAGCTAAAACTGGTTTTCCTATTGTACTACTTTGTTAATTCTTTATCATATTGAAACCCTGTAAAAAATTTTATCCGTAATTTCTGTAAAAACTCCATGATTTAAAATGTTATGAGATTTTTTTATCTAAAAAAGAATAAATAAATAAAGAAAAAGATAATTAATTACCTATACCAACTACAACTCGAATACAGTTTATTACAAAATTTTTACTCAAATTTCTGTTTATGTTGTACAGTACGTTATCTAAGTAAGGTTAAATGGTATTGTCTAATACTAAATCCGATTTTGTTGAAATATACAATGACAATTATTAATTTTCATTTCATTTCAATAGATTATTGTAAAGATTTTACTTTTTCATTCTATTGAGTAAATAAATACTTTATTAAATTATACAAAAAGATCTTTATAAAAGACACTATTAGAATATACTGTACAACTTACACGTTAATATACATAAGCAACATAACAAATTATTTGAAAAATCAATGAAAGGAATGTAAAGGAAGAAATGCATCAAGTACATCGTACAAGAAATGTCACTCTTAGTTCCTTTATTTATTCGTGATGAAATAGAAAAAACATAATGAGACTAATCTCAATTAGCTAATACTTATTGTTTTAGATTTATATCACAATGTCGATCACTTGCCGATCGTAATAGATGTGATATCACGTTAACTTTGAAGCAGCCATGGATGTTCTAACAATTTATTTTAAATTATTTTATTTAATAGTTTAGGATTTCAATAATTTAATATAAAAGTATTGTGGCAAAATAAAGTGTATTTCAAAAGTTAGCTTTTAAGCTGAAAATTTCAATAATTAATATATATGCTATATATATGCCGATCATCTGCTAATCTGACTTTGAAGCCTCGGGCGAAGCCACAGATCTTTGGGCGAAACTTGAAACTTTTACAGTACATTATTTAAGTATTCAAGAATCAATGGCTAAAATAAACCTGGATAATTTTTGATAACCAAAAGTTATCATTAAATAAATGGTTGCAATTATTGTAAATTAATATAAAGCTAATTTTTGGCAAAAAAATTATGAACTATTTTAAGAATTAATTTATTAACAATAAATAAAATAAAGCAAATAATGACAGAATTTTATATATTATTTGTAGAATTTGTAAAAAAATAATCTCAACGGTTATTTTTTTTTGCGATAACTTGGACAAATGATCGGCAAAATGATCGGCATTATCGTGATAATATGAAGATGTCCGCCCTGTTATCTGATACATGTTGAATTGTTGAGTAAATTTAAAAAATTTTAAACTAATAATAATTTGTTAATTTGTTAATTATCTTACTATTGTATATATGGTATGACAATATACATCATACCGTACTTCAAACGTCTATCACGTTTTCCAGATAAGGATAAGAATAGGTTTCGTTCGGTATTTTATGTTATTTTTATGTTATTTGAAATTTTTAGGTTTCGGTTAAGGTAAGCGTATTTTTTGTTTTCTTCCATTGAGTTCAAGGTGCTATGTAATTTTTTTTCTTTTTTTTTATTTTCATCTATTTCATCATTTTTATGCTTAAGTGTTTCAATTGGGATTTCAAGGTGTTAAATGAGTTTTTTTTTCGTCTTACAATTTTGTTGACAAGAAAGATTATAATTAAATTAAGGTTTATTTCAACAACTGGTATAAATTTATTTATTTTGGTAAATATTATTTTAAATACATTATGATGTTCCTTATTAATAATTTTCTAATAAACAACTGACAAAGGGAAATAAAAAAAGAATTATGTTGTGTAATTTGGCTTGAACTATTTTGGTATCTGCAATTATAAATCAGGTTGCACACCAAATAATCAAGAAGTTTTAATTTGATCTGTTTAATTTTCTTTTCTTTAAATTTCGTTCATTTTTCCAGTTGATAAATGTCCGTTGGGATAGATGTTGTCAGAAAAAAGTCCATTCAGTAATATTCAAAGAACGCGTCAGGAAAATGGTTGTCAGGAAATCGTGGCGTAACCAAATAACAAAGTTTTTATTAGTATTTATAATTATTAATATGTCAATTTTAAATTTGTTTGTGTCAAAATTATTATTTACATTATATTATATTATATGATTATATTAAACTGATTATACTAGGTGATTGCAACTATAAATAGTATGTTTAATATAAACCTTTGTACATTTAAGTCTTTATGTTATAAAAAAAAATTGACATTTTAATTTTTGATAATTTTTGTCCATTAATAAATGCTTGAAGTTTTGTATTAAAGTCCCATCCCTGTATTATAGTATCTCTTTAACAATGAACGATAATAATAACCTCCTTGATAACTTTGAAATTTGAGTCGATCAATACTAATTGTTATTATGCTGTTCTATGTGAATTGGTAACGGTCAGCGAGTCATGACTCATGATACCGGTCACGGGGGACGTCTAAAGCGTATCGCGTGTAGTAAATCTTTGCCACGCATTATCACATCCATTTTTTTAGGGACTATGAAGTGTCGTACGAATCAAAAATCCCAGGCAATACTTGGATGCCAGGGTAATTACCCAAGATTTTTGATCAGTACAGGGCTTCGCAAGGGACTTAGAATTTTTTCCGTTAGTAATACTATCATCCAAAGTCACTTGGGTGAAAGGTATTGGTAGAAAATTACTCCCTAGTTTAAAAAGAAATTTTTAAGTACTATTTTTTTGTTAAATTCTTTTGTCAAATAATTTATTTGAGTTAATTGGAAAAAAATTTATCAAGGAGTGTTTATCGTGCATGTTGCTTGTGCTTGCGACCAATATAATTACACATATTGTATTCATTTAAATTAAGTAAATATGGTTAATTGGCGCCTGCATTTTGCATAAATATTTCAAAGTGCCTTTCATGCCGTATATTTTTATCTAAGTGTATTTACCGTGCATACTATGCTTGTGCTTGTGATCGACATATTAAGTAAATCTGGTTACCATTCCGCATGAATATTTTAAAGTGCCTTTCATACTGTATGTTTTTATCAATACATAATTGTACATAATGCATTCATTTGTATAAAAATAAATTTGGTTACTTGGCGTCTGCATTTTGCATGAATATTAAATATTTCAAAGTGCCATCCGCCTAGCATCAATGACCATTAATGACGTAGCTTTGCATCATCTTCCGCAATATCATCACAAACAGCTATATATACTTCACAATAATAAAGCAGAAAATACATATGAATACCCGTTTTTTAGAAAGAACTTCGATAAGAATTATAAAGTAATGGATAATAACGATAAAGGTAATAAACATAAAGCATGAACATGAACATTTAATGAAATTAAATTATTCTAATATTTTTAATACAAATCGCAACATAATAAAATTAGATTTAAGTGCCAAGGAAGCTGAAGGTAAATAAATTTGTTTATGATGCTTGTAAATTATGTTTCTTAATTCTTTGTGTTTTAAATAATATATGCCTATTATTTTAAACTAACTTATTTCTAATAATTTAAAACTATTAAGCTCGTAAGTTATAGGTTATTTTATTTTTTATATGTTTATAATAGTCGACTTACATCTATATGATCAATTAATTTATTTAATGATAAATAATACTATACTAGTTGGTAAGTTATTAACTAGTTATATTTACTGTATTCTACATGACATTCAAATAACTAAATTCTTCGAAATAATTATTTTTAAAATATCACTTAGCCGTAAGTTATAAGTTATTTATTTAGTTTTATTATACTAAAAATATTTATGCATCGTTCGCA
Organism: Rhizophagus sp. LPA8_4_AMF; assembly: GCA_021464525.1. Classification (NCBI taxonomy): domain Eukaryota; kingdom Fungi; phylum Glomeromycota; class Glomeromycetes; order Glomerales; family Glomeraceae; genus Rhizophagus; species Rhizophagus sp. LPA8_4_AMF. The sequence continues at coordinate 8,281 of JADRCO010000763.1, forward strand.
CTAACGATTTTATATTTAAATATTAGATTGTAAGTTATATATTCAATTTTGTATCTACCATTATATTACTGGAAATTTCTATTTGTACACGGGTGTTTCAACCGTTCAACTACGAGTTTCCAAAAAAAATATTGTAAATTTAACGAAAAAAAAACAAGATTTATCAAATAATGCAAAAATGATAATCTTACATCTTTGAAGGTGAACTTGCGGAACAGACAAAAATACAATTATTGTACATTTTTTTAATATGCCTAGATTTTTTTTTACGTAAATTTTGTCGCAAGGTCACGTGATAGCCGTGATTGAACCAAGTGAACCAACCACCTGTGTATATTAAGAAATTTTCTTTTATTGTTTTATTTTCATCTAATTAATTACACTTTAAAAAATTATTATTAATTAATAACTCTATAGGGTGTAAGTTATGTGATTCATGTTTTGTGATCTATATGTGATTTATATGTGCAAACCCAACTAAATTCTTTATTTTAAAAATCGTTTAGAATTTACTTTAGTTGGTAAGTTATGAGTTATTATATTTACATATAATTTAAACTAACTAAATTTCTTTACTTAAATATTATTTAGCTTGTAAGTTATAAATTGTTATTTAATTCTATTATAATTATAAAATATTTGCACATAAAAAACTAATTATATTTTTTGGGCATTGCTAAATCTCACCGCAGGTGATTTTCACCGCACCAGCATTAGCAAATATTAACGGGCAGAGTTTCATGGCATTATTAATTCTGCCCAAAATTCTATCCTAACTCTGGTAATGTGACAATCACCAGCGGTGATATTTAAAAATTGTTTTAATATTTTAGTTTGTAAGTTATTAATTTAAATATTTAGCTAGTAAGTTATAAATCATTTATTTAATTTTATTAAATTTATATAATACTTATAAATAATTAAACTAACGAAATTTTTATTTATATATAGAGCGTAAATGTTGGCGCAAAATGATCTATAAATTTAGCATCTGATGTCACTTGAACTGGAAATTCAATGATCTGTCTATCTTTCGATTTTTGATTTTTGTGTATCCATCTATTTCTGATTTTTCTTTGACTTTTCTTTGTGGCTTTTTGTACCACTAAATTATCCTTACTTAATTTATTATTAAGACTCAATACAACATTACTACTTTTCTCTAAAGTCACAATTTTTCATTGATGATCCTGGCTTTTTCTTTTTCTTCTAATATTATTCATTCTTTGGTCATTACCTCAACTTCTAAATTTCTAATTTTATCTTCTAAATCTCTTATTATAACATCACTTTTCCTTATTATAGTATCTTTGTCGCCTAGCTCAGTTTCTAATCTCAATATCTTATCTTTCAGCTCACATACCATTGTTACGCTCGCCTTCAGAATTTTTATCAAAAATACTTTGTAAGAATATTGCGAAGAACGCTACTCATTTGTAAAAGTATTGAAGCAACGTTATAGGTTATTCCATGTGCACTCTCTGCTTTTCCATTGTGACAAAAGACATTTTTTGATAAAATAGATAGTCTTTTATCCCATGTTGCTATCCGGTTTGCTGTCAACTGTAGAAAATCTCGCTTCTCTCTTTCTTGATAAAGTTTCCATGCGTGTATGCTTTCAAGACCCATAATTTCCTCAAAGAACCCTGTAATAATATTGATCGTAAACTCTTCTTTTGATAAAGTTGTATTTTGTGACATTTTGCATATGTGTATATATATTGTTATAATAAAAATGTATAAAAATTTTCTCTACAAAATTTTGGTTTTGAGGATCATCATAAAAAGTTCCTCTAAATCTATGTTTAAGCTATAGTAAATTTATTTTGTTATTTCAAATTAGGGTTTGAGAAACGTTTCTCCTAAAACACTCAATATATGTGACAAATGATACCTAAAATACTTCAGAAATTGTTTTTGAATGTTATACCTCTAAATCCGGGATTTCAGTCATATGACTATTTTAACTATACATGGGGAGATGGCCATATTCTTTATTGCAGCAAGATTTTACAGGTAATACTAATATTACAAATCATTAAACTATTTTGTACAACAATTAAACTATATATATACTATACAATCTGATCCTAAGCCACTTCATGCCGTTTCTTTCTTGCAGCAGTTCGCGTTTGATACTAAAATGACTCTTAGTATGTCTCATAACTTACCTAACTCTAACAATAATGGAACTGAAGTTATTGGTAATAATGAACAAGTTGATGACATTGATGACTTTGATGCAAACACCTGGACTAATCATTACCCCTGGCATTATGGCAATTTGGCATTACAGTGTGTAATATATATGCACCATCTTTGGTTCAGATAGCCCATGTTGAAATGATTACAATGCTGTAATATTGAAATGCTGTAATGCTATGATAATGCCATGCATAATGCCATAATGTTGAATTATTAATGATCAATAAAAAAAATCTTACAATTTATAATAATCTGTTTAATTACATGATATTTTAATATGAGATTTATTGAATTTTTTTGATGCTTTTTTTGTGATAAATTCTTATAAATTTAAAAATCATGTAGTGCAGTAATTATAATAATTATAATTTGATTAACTAGACGATTTTATAATAATTGATGGATATTTTATATATAATATACACTAGTTTTATAAATTAAGGTTTATTATAAATCAGCTTGGGAAAAATGAAACTTAAACAATTTGATATAGTATGATTTAATAAACTTAATTCTAATGCACAAAGATACTAGAAGTAAGGTATATATTATAAATTCAGGTAAAATATGAGGGTCTAAGTGCTAAATAAAAAATTTCTAGTAAGATATGCCATCAAAATATGAGTTGTCATACTAGTTACTATTATTTATCCAATATATTAAATATATAAGTTTATAAAACAATTATTAAATTAACTACTGTACATAAGATGCTTTAAATCTTATTATATATATAATTAGATATTACTTCCTCAACAGGTTTCCATAAGATGCGACGAAAACCAATTACTAAGATAACAAATCCTTTTAGTTTATTAGAATTTGATTTAATTATTTTAACACGTTCATCAAATACTCCTGAGCTGGAGTAATCAGCAACTTTTCCCTTTGAGATTGTATTCATATATGATTTCAATTGACTTATACCATTATTCAATATTTCACCTATAGTTGTCTGCTTTGTTATTTTAAGTTCTTTTGACCAATATGTATATATTCTTTTTAATAAAACCTCTTCATTTTCCTTTTCAAGAATTTTATCCAAGTTTTCTAATTCATTTGCACCAAACTTAACTTTCAGATTTCTTATTAGACCAACTAATGAAATATATTTTAATTCTAAACAAATATCATAATCTCCTGTTCCTTTTAAAACAAAAATATCTGAATAACCAAAGCGACCTGATCCCTTTGATTTTTTGCCATCCATTACTAATGAAAGCTCTGGAATACGATATTTTAATGGCAAAAGACTTTCAGCAATTGCTTGGAGCATAGATTCATCTGCTGAAGATAAAGACATTCGTGACCTTGTCAATAAGAAAGTCTTTAGAATTTCAATAAAAGGTATAATATCACCTATAACAAGACTTTCATATGCTGAAGCAACAAGAAGTGCATCATTAACAATTTCTTTATACATTAAATTATTCTTATTTTGTTCTAATATTTGACTTTGTTTTTTTGAAAATCCTAATAAATAGTTATACATAGTTATTAAATACAGTTTAATAATTAATATAAATGCAAAAAAAATAATGTATAAATACTACAACTTACTGGTAAATAAACCATCTGTATCAGAATCATTATCTCTTACTCTTTTTAGTTCTTCTGTTTGTCTACCATGAAGAATAAGTTTTTCATTCCATATTTTGTTAAAAATGGATTCTAAAGTTTCACCTGAACAATATATCTCACTTCCAATATCAATATATTTATAGCAATTATGAAATATTAGACGAATATCTTTCTCAAATTCTTCTAAACTTGTGTATTGATCATTCTTTAATTTTAAATTTATAGTAAATAGGTTCATTGATTGACTTATAACTTCCTTATTTTTAATATCCTTTTTAATATATTTATATAATAAATTAGTATAAGATCTGTTTTCAAGTTCATAAAGAATATTATAACAGAAGTTAACAAGTTTAATGTTCTTTTTAGGTAATTCTGATTGTGAAGTTTCAGAAAGATCTTTAACAGAATTTTTAATCCTTATTGAAAGTAATGCATCTGGTTGTAAAGTTTCAGAACCTGATTTTTTTGAAAGTAATGTAACAGTATTAAAATTACTATTCTCTTTTTCAGATTTATTTTCAAGTTCATGAGGAATATCATAGCAGTGGCTAGCAAGTTTAATGTTCTTTTTAAGTAATTCTGGTTGTAAAGTTTCAGAAAGATCTTTAACAGGATTTTTAGGGCTAGCAAGTTTAATATTCTTTTTTGGTAATTCAGATTGTGAAGTTGCAGAAAGATCTTTAACAGGATTTTTAGTTTTTTGTGAAAGTAATGCATCTGGTTGTAAAATTTCAGTAACTGATTCTTCTGAAAGTGATGTAATAGTAGTAAAATTGTTTTCCTTTTCGCATTCTTTAATAATTTCTTGCCAGAATACTTTAAGATCTTTTTTACGTTGTGAATGTTCAGTTTTTACCTGTTGTAAGAAAGAAATCATTGTCAATGGTATGCTAATTTTTATTTAGTGGTGAAAGAAGGTACATAGCCAATTCCTCCTCCAGAATAAGCAGACTTTACCAACAACAAAGTTAGGGTGCCTGGATTGAGAGAATTGGGGTGGTTACCAAGACGAACAAATCCAGTAATTCTCACTAAGTGACTACGGGGAGTATTAGGAGTTACCCATAACTTTGCAAAATAAAAACAAAACATACCTTTTTCTTTACTGCAATAAAAATATCTGGTTCTAATAATTCTTTAGCTTCATCTAAATAGCGTTTATACCAGATAATATCAAACATTTACCACTTGTTTAATGATAATGGAGTTAGTTGAGCTAGTGAAGCAATAATGATATCTCTATTAAAATTCAAAAATTTATGGTAAGATTTATCTCTTGATTCATTTAAGTAAGTAACAAGAGCTTCATATCCAATATAGTTTTTTTTAGTTGCACTCATGATTGGTTTATTAATTTACAAAAATATAAAGTATTTGTTTAAGAGAAAGCAAAAATATATATATATAGATTATGTTTATATTTAGAATTTATAGATTTTAGCTGTACTTTAAAAGTAAAAAGCAAAGAAAATGAAAAGAAAGAATAAATAAAGAGTTAGAAACTAGACATCTTAAATACAAAAAAAAATGATATGTCTTGGAATGATACATTAATGCAATATTAGGCATCAGCTTTTGTCAGTTTGACCTATTATTACAAAAAATGATAAATTGTAATAAGTTTAAAAAAAATATAAAGTAGATAGTATGACTTGAATTGGTTATTGTTTTATACATTTATTCTTTGTCACATTGACAAGACTTTGATAAAGATTATAATTTTCCAAATATGGCTTAATTTTTTGCATGAAATATGTACTATTTGGCAATAACTAATGATAACTAAGAAATAATAGATATCATAATGAAACATACACAATATATCTAATAAAAACTGTGGAATGTGCAAAGCAGCATAAAAATTGGTATACAATTATACATATATGCAACAATTATTAATATGAAATAAATTAGTCAAAACTAATAATAATTATGAGAGATTTCTAATGCTAACTTATTAAGAACAGGAATTATGCAATATTTAATTAAAAATAATGCATAATAATTTTATTTATTGTGAGTAAACTTCATTGTAACTTATATACATCATATACATTAGTCCTTATGAGTCATATGATTTATAGTATTTTCTGATGATTTATAAATTGTCAAAATGAGTAAAGCCCAATATATAGTACTAGTTATTATAATAATGATCATTATTGCACTAATAATGGAACTAGCTTTTAAATAATAATTTATCCTTTACATCTTATCTGAAAGTTGAAGGAATGTAAATAATATTTTAAATAAAATATTTCTAAAATTACAAACTAGATTAGGTTGATGTGCGGCTATTTCATAGCCACCAGACTGCCTGAGATGTTATATGTTATTAGGTTTATTTTAATATTTATTATGTAAATAAATATATATTATAAAATAATAATATAATTTTATCATTTGAAAGTGTATTTTAATGGTTTAATATAATAGACACTAATATTATTTATACTCTACATTGATTTTATATACATTTGGGTATATATAATTGGGTTTATTATTCTTTTTTACTTGTCTATAATTTATTTATTTACACTTGCATATGATTGATTCTAATATTCTATTTTGCTTATTTATTATTGCACTAACTAAAATGTTTAATTGTGAGTTTATAGTTGGTCTGAAAAGTGGTAATGGGTTAAATGCTTTAGTTTTTGATCTTTATATGTAGAAAAGTTGACTTTACATCACCAAGAAAGATTCTTTTAAGACCCAATTTACCTCCATTAGGCATCAATAGTCAAGATGATGAACAATTCTCTTCTTTAAGAACAGCTTTAGGATCAAATACAGACCCAAATCCAAGTACTCTATTGGACATTAACAATTAAAATGATAACTCTTCAAAATCGAATTTAAGATTTCAATTGTGTGTTAATAGTCAAGATAATGATTATTGTGTTTCTTTAATGAGAGCCAATATCCCTAATTATTATCCTTTGAGTGGAGCATTATATTCAAAACTAGCAAGACCATCACCTTTGAATGTGTTGAACATTTACAATAATACCGACATTTAACAACAATACAACTCATATAATTAATGAGATTAATGAGGAAATTCCTTTTCCGTTTAATGAAATGACTATTTACCAGCTTTGTTCATGGTTATGTATGAATCCTAATGTGTTACAGCTGGCAAATAACATGCATTTGTCAATGCAAACTCCAGTTATAGAAGGGTCACAATTTATGTCTTCTATCTCAACAGGATCATCAATTCCAACGTCCATCAAGAGAACAAGACAAATGTTTGCCGTGACTTCTTGGAATAATTAAGGTGTCTATTTTTACGTATTCAAAATCCACTGAAAAGTGCTTTTAAAGAATTGATAAAGCAAGTTCTTAAATGTGAACTTAATTTGGCCGAAGGTGTTGAATGTCTTTAGACAGCAAACAGACACTTCGGAGATTTTTGTAACAAGTTCATCAATAGTATCGAAGCTTGTTAAGAATTTTAAACAAGCAAGAATTATGTTTTTATCATTTTTTATTATCATTGTTTTATTAATTATTATAATACTAACATTTTTATTTTTATTCTTATAAGTCAGGTTCCTTACAAAAGGAAGAGATAAATAAATTTGTGGATGAAGTTACAATGGTTCATGTATTGGATCGATGGCTGAACGCCACTAACATGGATGAGTTAATGACCCAAGATTCCATGTATCATCTAAACAAACTTATTCAACACACGTTCCCGCTAATTATTAATTATTTGTAAAAAGAAAGAACTGGACAGATTAATGAAGGATATAGTGGTACCATCACAAAATGGTAGAGATTTTGTAGCAACTTAAATTTATAATTACTAGTAGACAGAATAATTAAAATAATCTTTTAATTTTTATAATTCATAATTATATTGTTTTGATTTTTGTTAATGTATGGTATTATATTTCGCGGAATTTGCATTTAGTATTACATAATTATTAATAAAAAACAAACTAGTTTATCGATGATTATTTTACAGCATATTTATAACACATCACAAAAATGACGAAAACTAATTTTATTTTCTAAGATTTAATTTCGATTACAATTTTATTAATATTAATATTACATTTCTATAATATTTTAAAACTAACTACGAAGCACCAGCGATGTTGTCACTACTCATACAGTTACATGATCGACATGAATTTTGGACGAATTAGAGTCTAACACGTGACGACCAGGTGACAAACATTCATATAGAGTAATTCTAATCTTTATTCTTGTTCCTTTTTTTTTTTCTTTTTCTTCTCTTCTTTTATCAAGTTCTATTTGCCTAGCTTCTTGCTGTTCAATCCAATTTTGAAGGATGTTTCCTAAATTATTTCCATGCTTTTTGGACTTTTTTCTACTTTGATCATTTGAATTAGCATCAGCATCATGATCATTTTCACGTTTATTTTTATGTTTCCTACCAATTTTAGGGATCCCATATGGAATTGTCATTTGCAAATTTTCATGAATATTAAAGGTTTTTTATGTTCAAGAAGAAAAGACAATAGTGCTTTTGTAGCACTTTCACTCCATTTTGTTCTTGAAGATTTTGTCTTTTCTAACATTTTTATGAGTTTGTTCCATTTCTTTTACTATCTAAGAAAAGAGTTTAAAATTTTGTATGTATTTTTATGTTTAAAAGAAAAAAATAGACTTAAGAAGTATCGCGTTTCATGTCTTACATTTGAACTAACTATAAAAATGTATTTATATAAAATAAATGCATGTTGCAATTAGGAAAAATATATGAAAGATGGAGAAACTTGCGGGTAGTTAATTTTTATTCTTAATCTTACTCGGTGAGCAAGGTTGAAATTTCATATGTAAGCTTGAGATTAGCCTTAATCTTAGTCACGTTTTTTGTGAAACCAGATTAACTATCTTAATCTCAATCACGCAACATCCACCCTGTGTTTGTATACATATATATATGATCAGCTAAATTACTAAAATAAACCTTATTTTAAAAAAAAACCTGTTAATAATCTGATATGGTTAGAAAATCCTCAGATTGTACGCTGACCCTGTGAAATTTCTCTATGATAGCGACGCAATGATACACTTTACTCTCGCATATAGTATACTATATTTTGGGGACCTTGATTAATCCTTTCATCTTTATTATACTTCCACTTATATGCAGTACTAGATTGAGGCTGGGGACATTTTTCCCAAACATTTTCTATTTTACAAAATTATGTAATAAACAATTCCAAGAATTGACATAATACTACATTTGTATTGTATAGCTTTTCACGTCACATGAAAAAAATCAGGCAAATAGTCATTTTTCTTCATATTATATAGTTAATTGTAATTTCGCTATAACTTATAGCATTAATTAATCCTTATTTTTTATCATCCATTTATTTCATTTTGTACATTATGCACGTATAATTACATTCATTCTCAAAAAATATATTTAACATTACAATGAAAGTGAACATAATAATTAAGAGGAATTGTATTATTCTCTTTTCAAATAATTATTGTTGCTGTCTAGATTTTGCGCGCTAACGCGATATGAATTTTTAAAAGCGCAATTTGAATTAAAATATCTATATTAACATCTACAATTTTGCAATAAAGAGAAAAAATTTTTTTAAATATCTATGTACTATTGCAGTAATTACATAATAGATAATCTTACGCAGAGAAATTTCATTACAGAAATTCTAGTTTTCTGTTGGGGTACCATTACTTTCCAAAAATGTGGATCATAATGACCTGCTTAAAGTGATCATCATTTTATTTTGTCACACAAATGATACGAGAGAAAATTTTAAAATCAAGTTTTTTTAGCCATTATAATTTTTTATTTTACATTATATTTTTATTTAAATTCTTCAGCATTATAATCAAATAACTTTGTGAATTATTTTTTTTTGTGCTTTTACTTAATTTTTATTTCCATTTTTATTATTATGTCACGATGACTCTTAAAATAAATAAATAAATAATAAATTGTTTTAATTATATAAAGAATTATTAAAATGTGTAAAGAAAATAAAGCACAGTTAAATATAAAAAATAAAGTAAAAAATCGTATAACCTATTTTTATCACGGGATCAATTACGCCAATTTACAGTGATCGTCGGTATACGGAGTTATTGAAAAATTCAATAATCTCTTTTTTGATTTCTATAAAATCAATAAAAACTGAGACAAGTTTTTTCTTACAAGAAAAAAAAAAATGATAAATCAAAATAGGAAACGATTTCTGAAAATTTTAAATCAACTTGTTTAAAAGGATAAGTGATTTCCTTTTCTAACAAAATAATTTAAAGAAGGTTAGTTTCATCAATATATAAAGAGTTTTTGCCCAATTGGGAATTATGGTTAGATTAAAAATGTGAAATCTTTAATTAACTTATATAACTAAAAAGTTTAGATTACCCTCCCGTATAAATAATTTGACTGATGTGTCTGCGCCTGACCTATTCCGTAATGAATTTTGATCGGATATTTTTAAGTGAACAATTCTTGACTTCCTTTTTTGTACGATGTATGTGATGTATGTGTGTATGTATTGAATATATTGTTTAATGTGTAAGTATTGTCACTCACTCATATTATATTACAAATGGAAAATCTGAGTTATTTTACAGCATAAATATAACGAAAAAAGTTTATTTTCGGGACAATGCGATCGGCCGCAGCAGATCATCCGGTTACCATTTTTTTTTTTATTCAATACCGATATTATTTTTTGATCCTTTTTTTCAAAACCAAAAAAAAATTTTCTTTTTTTTGGTTGTCTTCACCCTCTAATATAAGTTATAATAATTTTATAAATATTACTAATGCGGCTGTTATACTTCTTTTGTATATTATGCATCAATTTTTCTATAAATATAATGTGAAGTATTTTTTCAGGAAATATTTGAAAGTACCTGTACAAAAAAGATTATGTAAAGAATGTAGCAGAAAAAGGAAGGGTATAAATTTATAAACGAGCAACGCAACAGGTTACAGCTAGAATACTAAAAATAAAAATACACCCGATTTTTCATTTAATTAAAAAAAAGGTTAGAATTAGAAATGAATGATTGATGGTTTCTTTTACTTTTACCTGTATCTGGTTAAAAACGGGTAAAAACAGATGAGCAAACCAAAAAAAAAAAGTTTTTTTAATATGATACACAAAATATTTAGAGAATTAAAAATATACAAAATAATCCAAATTCGGCCCTATAAAAAAATTTTCTGGGGGGCTCCCAATAAATGACCAATTTTCTAAGTAATTTTTAATAGAGCTGCAATAAATACGGTGATAGGGTGAAATGTGCTATTCTTGTATTATTATCAAGCATTTAATAAAGTAGGTATATTAAATTCAAAATCTATTAATAATTATTCTAATTGAAGCGAAATCAAGTGATTCAATAAGATTCAAGATCAACCGACACTTATTATTAATTCTTTAGATTTACATAGCCCGCGTGTAACGGATACATAAGATCGTCACTTATTCAGTAAATTTTTTATGAAATCAAAAATCAAATTTTAGCGTAAAAAAGTACATAGATAATTTTATTATTAATTGTTTTCAGGAATATACTTTCTAGTATAATGACTATATAATATACCACACTCTAATAATCATCAGTCATACTTATTTACTATGAATAGCTCTTAGTTTCAGAGACAGAACGAAAAGAAAAAAAAATAAAAAAAGAATAGATAAAATAATAATACTATTATATAAATTGTACAATGAAAAATCTGAAAAAAGATAATAAATATAAAACAAACCGAAAAGAAAATACATTTATGATTTTACAGTTCATCCCTCTTTTCCCTCCTCAAATACACCGCGATGTCAATGCAATTCTCACAATCCATGGGAGAACCTTCTGGGAAATAAACTGAGATCGAATTCACTGGAAACATTTCAACCCCTCTTTCTACTTTATCATTGTAGAAATTAGTAATTAATTTTTTTGTAGTTATTCTATCGTTCATTTTACGTAGCGTAATTTGGTCTGGATTATACTTTTCAAGACTCGGCCACTTCTTTTTGATTTCCCATTTGAGTTTGTCAACGTGTTGGTCGCCGTCAACTTTAATAACGCTAACGCTTTGAGCCGAGGTGTCATTTTCTCCTAGGAATACGAGGCAACGTAGGGTGACTTCGGCAGAATTTGCTTTGTAGCAGAGAATAATTATCAAGTAAAAAAAAATGTAGTACCGCAAATAAAGCATTTTTTTTAAAAGATGAGAAAAATAGAAAATATTTTTAGTTTTCAGAGTATGATTATCAACCGTAGAAAAAATTTATTCGAAACTCTACAATTTTTAATGAATGTTTGTTATTAATTATTCAAAATGTTAACAGGAAAAATGAACAAAAGACGAAATGTTTATTTATATAATTAGAGACATGATAGATAATTATTATGATAATTATCATGAAAGGAAGTCTATAATTTCGGAATTTTTTTTCCGACTTTCATAATACGCCGACTATGTGAATTCACATCATGAAGCTCCCATATATAGTTGCAAAAACAAAGAGATTATCATTTGGGTCGCTCGGCATCATTATGATTGACATTTCGGGAACAATGGGAACAATTTTGCTGATATCATGAAGCAATTGAAGCATGGCATTGTAAATTGCCAGAACTTACTGCATTCGAAAAAGAATGCATCAATCATTGCCTCAATCAGAAATGATGAAAGTTAAATTATTAAATTTTTAATAATTTAATAATTAGTAAGCTATCGATAACGAAATAACAGTAAAAACATCGGAAATGATCGGCGGGTTTATAATCTTCATATCTAGGTTAAAAAATCGGGTAAATGAGGTAAACCAAATTAATAATTCATTTTATTTTTGCATAAAAGCAAAAATGAAAAAAAAAGCAAATAAAAAATTATTTTTTTGTCGTTTAATAATAACAAAAATAAAATTAAAAATATATTTAGTTATTTGAAAATAATTCAACTGCAGTAACGAGTTTAAATACAAGTATTCCGTTACGGAGGTATAGAAGTGAATTTGCACTATAATAATATTATATTATTATTCCAATTTAAATGAAATAAGATGATATCAACCGACACTTTATTGGTTCTCCAGATTTAGAAATACCAAAGGCAAAGCAAAAAAATAATCATTAAAAACGACAACGGGCATTGGCAATAGGGAATGCGGAAAACTCATGATTTACTATGCGGTTAGGTGACTTACATATGGGTTGTTTGCTAGGAAAATGACCTTCTGAGAACTTTTCAATAAAAATTGAGATTTTCATTGTTCTTCATTTTTCAAAACAAATAGACTAAAATGAGATTAACTTTAAAATTAAGTTAAAAAATTCTCAGAAGGTCATTTTCCTAGCAAAGAACCCATATGATAATGTAAAAAAAAATAAAAAGCTGCTTTTGTTTGAAATTAATGTGACGTTGTGACGCCAAATAAAAATAGTTTTCCGATTATCGCTTTCAATTATGTAACAGTTCCCCTCTCTCTCGTAATTTCCCCTTCCCTGTCTTCCCCTTTCACTCTCCTCCATTTTCGGATTTTCTTTTTTTAGGTTTTACCGATTATATTTGAAATAAAGGTGAGTCTTCGATTTTATTTTCGCTTTATTGTCCTCGTTATTAACAATCGTCTTTCTTTTTTTTTTAGGTTTCGATACTTTTTTTAGGTTCGGCAGCTCTCTTTGTGGAAATGTTAGTATTCACCCGTTTTTTGTCTGTCATTTTTTCATTAACTTTCGTCTGAAAAAAATATTTTTTAGGTCTTCGGCTCTTCTTTTTCAGGTCCCAGCAAATTTTTTCTTTTTAGGTTTTGACGGTACCTTTGGAAATGAAGGTTTGTGTCCGATTTTTTTTCATTGTTTTTTTTTTCATTTTCTTTTACTAACATTCATTTCTTTCATTTCTTTAAGTTTTGGACGGCTTGCTCTTGAGTTTCAGTACCTTCTTAAAATATTTTATTTTAAGAAAGCGTTAATTAACGATTTCTTTTTTTTTTAGATGGTTCTTCGAGTTTCTTGGACGTGTGGTGGTATCTTTTTACTTTAATTTGTTTTATCTAACGAACTTTTGACTAACAGCCCTTATTTTTCTTTTTTTAGACGTTACTTCGGGTCTCTTTGGACACGCAGGAACGAAATCGGTAAGAGGGAGTTTTTTTCTTTGCATCTATTCCATTTAACGAAGCGGTATCTACCATTTCTTTTATTTTACCTTTTTTTGAATTAGTTGCGGATCCTGGGTGAGTTTTCAAAAAAATTTGGAAATAATCTTAAATAAACTTTTTTTTTTTGCTTTTTTTTTAAATTTTATAGAGACTCGATCTCTTGGTGAGTTTTTTTAAAAATAGCTTAATGAAAAAATTTTTTTTCTCGATTCTGAACTTTTGGGGTAGGTATGTTTCGCTTCTGGATTGTTTGAAATTTTCTTATTTTTTTAATTGAAGAAACGGTTACTAATTGTTGCTTCTTATTATTAGGTTCTAACGTCTGATTGTTGGATGGTGAAGAGAGTAAGTTTCGAATTTATCGAAACATAGTATTCTTCTTTAAAGAAATATCTTTTTATACCATTTCTATCTTTATTTTATATGGATTTCGGACGGATCTTATCATAAAGAAATTTTATTATCAAAAGAATGATATTTTATTATTATTCTTATTGAATAACCCTAAGGTTGCACTAGGTTGCCCAGTATGTACTGTGGGATATAAATGGTAAATAATGGGAACAATTGTAATGTTTTTAAAAAAAATAATTCGTACGTTAGAAATATAATATGTATCCATTTACTGTGACTATAATTTCAAAAAGAACAATAAATTAAGTATTTAAAAGCTTTTTATTATTTATTTACAAATTTGAAATCCATTTTTTCACCTTGGTTATAAATTCGAAAATACATATTTATAAATTCTATCGTGATTTCGGTAACTATTTTTTGGTGACGATTTCCTTAATATACGTCAATCTTAACGATATGAAATCATATCGTGACCAAGTCTTGGTTATAAGGTCTATGATAATATTTCGACGATTTTAACGATTTTGAAAATTTCTATAAAGGCTCGTAATATTCATACTATAGACTAAAGTTAGTGTATATGTTGTGTGTCAGATGCCGATCTGCGCCAGATGACGTCGGCCTACATTATTGGCCCGATATTGTCCAATATTATAATGCCTTAAATGTGTTGGCCAGCATTACTTGGCCAGCCGTCATGTCAGCTGACGCAAATCGAACACAACATATACCTATTAAACGTGGATTTTCTGACTAAAACTTTTCTTTTCTTTTCTTTTTTATTTTCAATCATCTATTACCAGAAAGTTCAACGACTTAAATTGGTTGAAGAATTTATGGGAGTAACAATGCTATTGGTATCATTAATGATGCACCACAAGAATTACCTTCTACCAGTAAATCTGACACAATTTATGTGACTTATTGATCATCATGTCATACTAAGGTGATTATTTCAGGAAGAAATAATAGAACATTCATATAAACAAGAAAGTAAAGAATCTACTCAAATAATGGTATGTACTAGATGTAAAAAGTAATTATATATTGAATAATGGAAGTTTCACGTATAATAGACAAATATGTTGTTATGTAGCACCTGAATTCGAATTCTATATCTACACAAACTGATAGTTCAACTAATCCACCAAGTTCAACAAGTAAAAAAATTTTTTTTTTTTTTCTATTTTATCTTTAGGGACGCCTCATTTGGACTTGGGCTTCGGCCTCTTGGATGCCACCAGACTTTGGAGATGTAAGTAAAATAGGGGAAATTTTTTTTTCACTTGAGAACGTCACTAATATTACCTTTCTTTTTTTTTCCTTTAAGAATGCCTCCCGGACTTGAACTTGAATGAATCTATGAATTGTCAGAAATTATTAACCGAGGTTCCTTAACGTACACACCATGTGTACGTACATTCTACTAGAGTTTAGGAGTTATGCACTTGCACGTAATAGCGTTACACTTACGTACCTTATATTGAATATATCGTACATGATGCGTATGTAAGTTGCTCTTACTAACCGTATTGGCTTTGGACTGATTGTTTCGGTAAATATACCGATATTGATATAGATCGGAGACCTAGTTATTGGTTGTTAACTAACGAATAAAAGGACTAGAATAAAAATTAAAACAAAGTCTAGAGCCAATGCTAATTTTATTCATAAACTTAAGAATATTTCTGAAAATCTTGCTTATGCAAACATTAATAACATCATATTGTAATTTATAGTTATTATTGGATAAATTAATGAAATAAAATTTAATTACTATAATAATTAAATTTATTAATGGATTTATATGAATTTACGTCCCTATTGCGAGCTTTTACAGTATATGACAAAGAACTGTAAAACGTCTATAACATTATTCTTATTATCTCTTCTTCTTTGAACCTTCACTTGAACCTTTTAATCCTTTTTTGCCTCTTTTGAATCATTTTGGAGCTTTGGATGGTCTCATCTTCGGCAGTTACTTCTACAAAGTTATAATAAATGTCATGTTTAATTCTATTTTCATTATGGTTAGCATTTATAAGGATTTCTGTCTTTTTATTATAACCTCGTACTTATCAGAAATGTAATTCAACAAATTATTATCATCACGCACATGACAGTATCTCCTTCTATATATTAAAAATTATATGGATATATTCAATATTATATTATTTAGTATTGTATAAATTAAAAATTACCTTGATATCATGATTGATTTTAATCCAATAGTTTACATCGTTTTTTTGAATCACTCTAGTATTGGATTTATTCTTTAGGTTGGTCTTTGATAAATTGTATAAAAATAGAATATGTTTGAATAAAATGTCTGCACATTTTATAGATCCTTTTCTATCAAATAATATACCACAAATGAAATGGGTCTAACAAGATCCATCATGAGTTCAACACCAAAACAAAATTTTATCAATAATAGTTGAATGGCCAACTAATAACGCGGAATATGATCTCCATCGATTAGCTTGTCTCTTTAAACAATCTTTATACTAGTTTGCCAAAAAATTTTGGTTATATTACAAAATACTCCACCAGTGTCAATTGTACTATAAAGTTTAGAATTTATATAAGATTATTTGAAAATAGTTATAAAATTTGTCAAATTATTACCACATGATCTTTTAAAGGTCTTCAATTGTTGCATCTGCCCAATTCAAAGAAGATCTGAGCTCAAATTAAGTTCATCCAAATGAAGTGTTACCATTTCACATATATTGTTGTACATGGTATTTATTCTTTAATCTACATAATAAATTAGTCCTAAATTTTTTTTGTAGTGTGGTAGAAGTTGCATCTGTAGCTTCAGGAGTTGTAACTGCAAAAATTGTAAATTCAGAAGTTAGGGCTGGTAATGTTTGTGCAGCTGCAGAACTTGTAGTTTCAGAAGTTAAGGCTGGAAGGGTGACACTGCTACAGAAAATGTAGTTTCAGAAGTGCAGTTGTGATAGAATTGTGAAATTATCAATTTCACTTGGTTCATTAACTCGTTTCGTTTGGATGTTGTAATTCATTAGAATCTGAACATAAAAGAATATTTTTTAATGTTGGTCCAATATAAAGTCATCATTGACCTGTGAGTGCACTGATTATGTAAATATAAAATATGATTAACCAAATATTGTTTTAATGATTAAAAATAAACTACATTAATAAAAATAATAATTCACTTATGTAAGTTTTTACCATTTTTTTGTTCATTTATATTGAATGGGACAAATCTTCTGAGTGATTTGATTTTAAGTACAAAAACTACCAACTACTGCAGAAATCCGGGAATACTGAAATCAGATTTTGATTAATTCTTATCATCATAAAATATATATTTTAATTAGTCCTTCATCTTTAAGAAATGTCCATCTAAAAAAATTAAAATAATTTTAATTTATTACCATATCAAATAAACTGAAATAAAATTGTGTAAAACTTACTCATAAGAATCTTTATTCAACATTCTGTTGTTTTCAATTTACAGATTTATGGTACAATCATAGTAAGATCTTTTATTGTTTGTTTAAATCCTGTGGGTTTATCCTTAGATAAGCAGGATATTAAAAATGATTTACAGAAGGTAGAGGGTGAAGGCGTTCACTATATAATGATTCCTGTAAAAATTATTTTTCCTCTCATTTATAAAATTCCTTTGCTCATTTGTAAGGCTTCTTTCTTAGTCTTGATCACTTTTGCTCTGTCATTTATGCTTGTGGTCCGTTTTAACTCATTTGGAAGAATTTTCTTGGGTTGATTTTTCTTGTATAATTTAAATTGTATTCTTATAATTCTTGTAACAAAATTTTTTCTCATAGATTTCAAACTAGTATTAGAATAAATGCACAGTTTTATAATAATAATAAATAATAGCATCATATAACATTAATTTTTTATAAACTCGATTATATAAAAACAACTCACTTGTTCATGGATTTCATTTTCAGTTTATATCCACATATTGCACATTTTCGCACTTGGATTAAAGACAGCATGAAATTTTGGCAAATATTGCATGCAAACACTTTTGTGGCAAGGGTATTAAATTTTCATTTTAATGATTATTATTAACATAAAGCTTTATCTTCAATTTAGTTAAAATATTTCATTTCATTTTATTTTTTAGTTAAAATTATTTTATTTTATTTTTTTTTTCAGTTAAATTATTTTTTTTTTTTTTTTTTTTTTTTTTTTTTTTTATTATTTTTTTTTTTTTTTTTTT
>JADRCO010000764.1:0-26792 GCA_021464525.1 Rhizophagus sp. LPA8_4_AMF
ATAAAAAGTCATTAAAAAATTTTGGAAATCTGCATTTGCAGTATTGCGCAGATTTTTATCAAAATTGCATAAAAAAAAAGTGGCAATCTGCTAAAATCGCAGATCGCCACAGATCTGAACCGAAAAAAGTTTACCGATGTAATAGTGGAAATCTAGTTGAGGTAATGAATAAGTATGTACTACTCATAGCGATTTTATCACATGAATTTTGCAGATTATTTTCAATTTTATCACATGATATAAGTACCTGTTGTGAGATTAGTTTTTGAAAAATTCTACATATTAAAATATCCTCAAATTTTGCCAATCAATTAACTCAAATTAGTAATTTAAGCATATTTATTTTTACTAAAATCTATTTGTTATTGATTAACTTTTATATGTAATAACTTTTTAATTTAGCGTTATCTATACATTTTTTTGATGTAAATGTCTTGGCAGATTAAAATTTCACATAATAAATATTACTCAAACTTTCCAAATTAATAAACGATAATTTGATATATATGTTTCTAAAATTTATTAAATTTTGAAGTAAAATGAGGAATTTTAATATGTATCATCTATTTAAATTAAAATCAAATATAATTCTCATAGCAAAATTCTAAATAATTTGACATACATGTATGCTATGAATATGATTCTACAATCATTTGAAAGAGGAGAATAAGATCTATTCAGTAATTAAAAATTGCATTAGTTGAATCACTGGTTAAAGAGTAATTTTGTCTAATATATTAATTTTCTATTTTTTTAGCCTGATCATTAATATCTCCACATGTAGTGATCAATCTGAATGATCTTTGATTTTAAAATAGAGTACAATTTTATCTTTTAAAATAATACAAAATTATTTATTTAGTATACAGTATATACATATTAAAATAAGAATACTATATCACCATTATTAAGATCTATATAAGATTTCTTAATAAACTTCTTCTTATAGAACCTTATATTTTATTCCAAAGAAAATTATTTACTCTCAAATGTTAATAAATAAAACTAGTAAACCTTTTCCTGAAAGAAAAAATAAAATAATTTATTATTAAAAAGTTGCTCTAAAAATATTATTTTTTTACATTTTTTTTTTAAAAGATTTATATATAGTATTATACTAAAGAAGAGTTTTTTTATGATATCTTCCTTTAAAATTAATTTGTATAATAAGCCAAACTGTTAAAAGTGTATTAAACCAACTTTAGATATCTGTTTCCTTTGCTATAATTTTTTTTTTACTTCCTTCTTTTTTTAGTTTATTATAAGCTAAAAGATAAGATTATGCATAATTATAAGTTATAATAGGTGTTTTTTCTATGCCTTAACTTCTGAATTACTTGTCTAATAACCAAATTATTTTGCAAAAAGTTTAAAAGGATCTTAAAGAGTCAAATGATGTATCTGGTTATCATGGCTAAATACTTTGTAACACAGCTAAATTAAAATAATAATAACTATCATGTATTTAAAATTGGCGTAATATTTTTA
Organism: Rhizophagus sp. LPA8_4_AMF; assembly: GCA_021464525.1. Taxonomy (NCBI): domain Eukaryota; kingdom Fungi; phylum Glomeromycota; class Glomeromycetes; order Glomerales; family Glomeraceae; genus Rhizophagus; species Rhizophagus sp. LPA8_4_AMF. Next base: position 1,489 of record JADRCO010000764.1, read on the forward strand.
ATTTTAGCCATAAAAATTGTGCTCCTATACTAACTCAAAATTACACACAGGTTTCTTAACATATGCACTGTGTGTATGTACATCCTACCAGAGTTTAGAAATTATGCACTGCATGTGATAGTTTTACACTTAACTCTGGCCAATACGTATGTTAATATCGTATACATGATGCATAAGTTAAGGATGCTTAAATTTCCAATTTGTTTTTTTTTGAATTACATGTGTTTGTCTTGGGTCTGGATCAGGAGCAGAATTGGTCACAATCTTCAAGCATATTCAGATATGACAAAAATGGATGACGTTCCAAAACTCAATATGTTTTTGCAAGATAATTTCAATTATACGGAATGCCTTCAAAAAAAATAATTGGTCAACTTAATGTCGAGTGATTACCTATAATTTTTCAAAAGGAAATATTATAGGCTCAGTGGAATTTGATGGAGTTCTATGGGAGCAAGTGTCAAAAAGCCATCTTGTAACAGCTTGCTTTGTTTTTAGCAATCTTTTTGCTACAATCCCAAGAATAATATGACAAGGTTTTTTGAAAAACTTTTAAATTTGAAATCTTTTTTAATACTTGTAGATTCATCAGCTGAAAAAATATTCAACTTTTTACATTGATAATAATAAACTTATGATTATTCGGGAATTATCTTAGTAGTGAATTTAAAAAGGATAAATGATTCAAACCATTCTTTGATGACTTGTCATTTTTTGAAGAGAACTTACTCAAGACAGAAGCATATGACTGTATGATTTTTATAAAAGTGTCTTATTTATAACAGACCTGGAAATCTAATTAAATTATTCACTGAACACATGATGATATATCATTACTTAATCAGGAATATGGTGCAATACCTGATATCAAAACCAATCATGTATCGAGTATTGACTCATTAGTGGACAATAGTGGACAACGGGACATTTGTTGAAGCTGATACGCGTAGTATATAGACCTGACTAATCTGGTGTGAATGTCACGAAGAATATCCATTCTATTTATTAAAAAAGCTTGTAATACGTAATCATTACCTGTTACTTTTTTACCAAGATAGTAAGAGTTTTTCACACATGTATAATATCTTATTGTAGTAATAGTAAAAAATTGTAATATTATTTTTATATTATTTTGTATGAAAAAAGGTATACCGTACCATTCCGAAATTAAACAACCCCCGAAAATAAGCAATCCTTACCAGAATTACGGCGATTTTGGCCTACGTTATGATGCTCTTGGCCTGCATTATGTGCAAAATGGTTGCTTAATTTCGGAATGGTACGGTATACTGTACAATGGCAAAATTACGTCTGCTTATTGAATTGATTTCCCTTTTTACATATAAATATGGTATAGAATTTGATGCAACTTCCGGAAGTAGTATACAAAATGCATATCCCCTTAAAAATCGCCGCAGCTCTCTATCTGTGAATTACTATTGGTGTATCAAATAAGGACCTATCTGTTGTAACCAAAGCGTTCTGCAAATTATGCTCATGAACGCCAGGAATTGCAAAAAAAAAAAAGGATTTGACTTTAGTCAGGTTAATTTTATAGTTGATTGTATTTGATTTTCCTCTTATCTAAATTATTTTGCACTTTTACGAGTTCAAAGGCAGAAGAAGAATATGAGCCAATACATTTTATCCCTCTTTTGCAATGTTTAATTCCAAATTTTGACGCATTATAAAGTGTCCGTATTTCACAAAAAAAAAACTGTTACTGCCTATGTTCTTTATATTCCTTTTATGTTTTAATAGGTTATTGAGATTGCTTATTGAATAAAAATTATGTTTCTACCAGTGAAAGACAGTTTCTGAATTTGAAAGAAACAATTTTATTAGCTGCAAAACACGTGCTTGAATTAATAAGGGCATATTTGAATGATAAAGTTATTTAGTATCAATCAAATTATGTACTTCATATATTAATTTTTAAGGGAATAATAATATTCATTAGTCCATTGAAGGCTTTAAATCCGAAGTTGTATGCAGTCATGCAATGTCTGTCGGCATTGCATAAACCAATCAGAATGTGCAACAAATAAATCACGTAACTATTAACACGTGTATTTTTTTAATGCTTCGGTCACTTCAACGGTACCCTGCATAGTAAAAATCGAAAAGAATTTAATTTTTTTTTTTATTTTTTGAGAAAAAGAATTTTAATTATTTTGATTACCTCTTAAGAAAATATTTTTGTTTGATTTGTTTATTGATTTTATTGTTATATTAAATACGTTTTATACATTTTGAGCTTAGTTTGCTCAACTTTATCAAATTAAAATTAAAATTTTTGCTCTAAACAAAAAAAAAATGCAAAATCATTCGTTATTTTTCGTTTTTTATCTACTGAATCAATTTTTCAATTTTGCTAAATAAAGTAAGTCTAAAAATACATATTTCCTTAAAATCGCAAAAAAAATCTTTTTTTCATATTTGGGAATTGTACGACATTTCTTATACATCATTTTCACGCCGAGAACTTTTTTACTGCACATTATTTATTCTCACGCATTTGATTTACATCTTTGTTTATATACAACAGTTTAAATTAATTAAAATAATACATATAGATTTTTTAGAGATTTTTGATGGATGCACATTGTTATTCTATATCATTATACTCGGATAAACTTGAAAAACCGGTACTAAACTTAATATAGTTAAATTTTTTTTTTTAGTTTTTGGAGTTAATTCTTTTTGAACATTAAACCTTATTTTGATAAAAAGCTTTTTATTTCCTATATTTGGCATTTATTATTGTTTCTTGTTCTGTAATTTAATTAATTTGACCAATTATTTATTAATCCTTTTATTCAGAGATTAATAGCATGTGGATTCCATTGTCTTCTATAGAAGGAAAAAAATTTCTTTTGAAATACTTTCATAATAAAGCTATATTAAAATCATAAAATACCTTATTATTTTTTTTTGAGTATTAGATAAGTTTTAAATATAATTAAATAAAAAATAAAAAAAAAAAAATTTAATAAAATACAATATCTGTGGGAGTTTGGCGCAGTATCACGAGACAATTTGTGCGACAGTTGCAAAAAAGAAAAAAACATTTTTTTCTCCTTTCTATATTTGTTTGTTGTGACATTCTCATGATTTCATGTACGCCGAAAAATTTTTTTTCCAGTTAGGAAGAAATAGTTTCTTGATGAAGTTATCAAGGATGAATTCCGAATAACTGTTCCTACAAAAATCAAACCCTTACACTTCAAGACGATTAGAATGAAGGATATGAAATATATGAGAGATATGTAGAAAATTATAAACTACTGACCTATAAATTGAACACCTCCTGAAAGATACATTTGAAACTACCGGATAGCTTCTAAAAATAACAGAAAGAGGGAACATTGATTTTTAATGAATGAAAAATATTTTAAGTAGAAATAAGCTTTTGACATTCAGTAAAAAATTAAAATTTGGAAGTGTGAGAATTTAAAAATCAGGTATTAATCAACTCTTCTTTTTTAATACCTATATTTTTTTGAGGGGGAGAGGAGAATAAATTGGCCTGCCTAAATGAGTTGTAAATTATATTAGTCTATGCATTAAACATTGATATGGTTTAACTTTTTGGTGTCATATTTGTGTATATTCTAAACTTATTCTATTTTCTTATTGGTCATTAAATTATTAATTTGTATCTCATACGGTACCTTAATAATACTGTATAAGAGAAAGATTAAAATTTTTGATAACCGTTTTTAGCCAGAAAGTAAACTGCATATCACTGAAAGTCCAGGCGTTAAGAACCAAGATGGTAATATGTCCGATACCCTTTTAGAGGCAGGATGCACATACCGTTGAATATCGATCATCCCATTACGGATATTTGTGCATGTATTTCCAAAATAAAGAAAATATTAATGCAAGAAACCTGTCAAATGTATGGATATTACGTATAAAGCAAAGGAAAAAGATAACTAAATAAATAAATAAATTTATATTTTTGCGTTAGCGTAATTTTTTTCTAAAAAAAGATATCAAGGCAAAAAAAAAAAAAAAATTATATAATTAAATATTTGAAATAGAGTTATATGTTGAAGAATTTTTTTTTTTGAAACCGGATTATTGAGCCGGTTATAAAGCAAGCAACGTTTGATGTACGTTTGATGTGATTGTTTAAGAAAATGGCTGAACATGATGGTGAAATAGTATAAGAAGAGATAGATTTTGGCTCGTCTTGCATAGGATTAAAGGTCAAACTTACCAAGAAATACTCAAAAATGCAATTAAAAAATGTAAAAACAAATAAAAGATGTGTGTTATACCGCTGTTAAATATATGAAAATGAATAGGAAATATAAATTAGTCTATTTGCAGAATCTCGGATATAATTTTGGTAACTACTAACTACTAAAATTAAAATTTGAAACTATTTACCTCTCACAACAAATATCATAAGCTCAGTACATTCGGTAATAAATCTGGTAAAGTTCGGAAAACTATATCCCTGAGCATAGTAGCGTAATTTTTATTTTATCCTGATATAACAAATCTTACCGAGTTTCCCTCAAATCCGAAATCTGCTGTATGTTATTTTTTGAAGAAAATATTTTGAATATCATTAAAGAATTTAAGAATGGAAACGGGAGTACTGCGACGAAAATATTCAAAAAAAAGAGGTTTTTGTGATGGACCATAATAAATGGATTATATAGTAACAAACTTTAAAATGTTAAAATATATATTATAACTTTTTAAAAGTGTAAATTGAAAGACACTTGTTAAAATGTACCTCATTATTGTTTTTTTTTCACTATCAATAATTTTATTAAACCAAACTTTATAAAAAGAATCTTCAAAACGGAAACGGAATCAAAAACTTTTGTGGTTTCTTCTTTTTTGCATATACTGGTATGTGCATCTTTTTCTTTATAAGCGAAATCGTAAGGAAAAAAAATGAGAATGATAACCGCAGTAACCGAAATTTCAAACCGGTCAAAGGGGAGAATGGAAAAAAGATTTTTTTTTTTTTACTTTTGTTAAAATAAACGCCAAAATGTGTATTTATTTATTATACTTATAATATAACCTATAAAGGTTAGATCTACTTTTTTTAAAGTTTTAATTTAAAAAAGTCTTCATAATTTTAGTTTATAATATATACAGTCGACCCTCTATAGTCACACATGGTCACACCTCTTTATAAGCACATTTATGTTAGAGTTAATCAAAAAAATTGGGCCTGATCGTGGTCCCTATTTTTTATTATGTGTAACATAATTATAACTGTACGTCTGTAGTCTGTACCCTTTCTATAGGCACACCCCTTGAAATATGGTGTGATTATAAAAATACTAAATACTATATGGTGAATTGGTGTGACTAAAGAGGGTGATAATTATCGGCTGCATGTGATTTATTGTGTTCCCATCACATTTTAATTTTTTAATCACTTATTTTAATTGTATTAAATTCATTATATTAAATTCCCTTAGATTATTCTTTAAATTTACTTTTTTTTTTTCTTGCATAATTTTACTTTTTCAGTCAATAAATGTTTTTCCAGAATAGAATAAATTTGTGATTTTTGAACTCTAACGTTCATTTATCACAAGCATTCCATTATGATCTACGTATTTTTTAATTTTATTTTATAGTATTAGTTTGAATTTAATGAGAGATCTTTCATTTTTTTTTTATTTTAAAGAGTATTTTAAAAAAAAAGTCCTTCTCACATGTATAATTAATATTCAAGCCAATCTTACTATTGTTGAATTAAAGCTAGATCGATATTGATGCCTTTTTAAACTATGATAATAAGGAACTTCAAATTAATAGATAAAAAAAACGCGAAATTTTAGGAAACAACTTTTCTATATTTTTTTATTATAAAATATTATAACCAGCATGAGTTATAACAAGTGGGTCTCTATATCAGATATACAATTTTTTTTTTTTTTTTGAAAATAATATCGAAAGAAATATGTATTTGATGATGATGTAGCTTCTTTTTTTCTTTTTCTTTGTATATACTACTCGTTATGTAAAATATATCTAAATAATAGTAGATAAAATGTCTCCTTATTACGAGTTACTTAATTTATATAAGAAAGGTACCATAGTAATAATAATGATAATAAAAGAACATGAATTGTTTTATTTATTTATTTTATATTTTACCAAAAGAACCAAATAGGGAAGAAAAAAAAATTTTTTTGAAACATTTTTTTTGACCGGACACAAGGAAGGTAAATAATAAATAAGTTGATTGACGATCATTGCAATACAGTAAAAAAAGATTCGATATGGGTAAATTTCGGCATACCGATACGTAAATATATAAGTAATATTTATTTATATCTATTTATTTATTTAATAAATTTTATAAAAAGTCATAAAATTAAAATAAATTATTCGTTTATAAAAGAAATTTCGAAAATTTTTGAAATTGATTTGCCGACGATGTATATATATCTATCTAGTTGAATTTTAAGAATTTTTCGAAAGTTAGTTTTGCCAAGGTTGAATATTATCAGATAATCAGATTTTGCACACTATCTAGTTTATTAATTTTTTAAAGATAACGATGGATGTTTCGGTTAAAAGCGAAGAAAGATCGAAAGAATTAAATATTTGAAATATCATAAACATCTTAATATTATAATGATGTCTAGAAGAAATTAGGCGTTCCGTTAAAAAGTTGATTGGCATATGAAACGGTAGTGACTTGTACGGGTAATTGTAAAAATCTAAATACGTGCATTCTACGTCTCCATTCTCGTCTGCTTCTACGTCCGCGAATACAGTGTGATGAGTAAGATTGAGATGAAGTAGTTGAAGCACCAAGTTGATCGTTCAAAGAAGATTGAGATGAAGTAGCTGAAGCACCAAGTTGATCGTTCAAAGAAGAGTTAGAGAAGTTAGATTCTGTACGATGATCTCGCTGTTCCATTGTGTATAATTTTTTATTAATGTACGGGCGTGCTAAATAATGTATGATGTGGCACTTTGTTATTCTGTAATTATTTCGGGTTTAAAAGGCTATAGTAATGTATACAGCGTATAGTCATAAATATAATTTAGAGAGAATCCTATATCTTTAAGATAGAATCTTTAGTAGAGAAGAACTAATGGAAATAGTAAAAGAACAAAATAAAATATTGAGATTTTAGTTTACTTAAGGAGAGAAAAAAAATCTGCCAAAGCAGAAAAAAAAAAAAAAATTTTTTGAATTTTTTTTCGTTTTTAGGAGAAATGAAGAGATTTATTTATAATAAAATTTTTGATCTTCAAATTTTCTCTTAACCCGAAATGTACATTTTTTTTTTATTCATGTTTATAATATAAAATTGTATATATTGTATTTTTTTTTTTATTCAGGTTTATATTCGATTTTTTTCTTGTATGTAGATACTCTTTTAAAATAAGGTCGGGGTACGTGGGAAGGTAATTATTTATTTTATATATATATATATATATATATAACTATATATGATTTATGGTTATATATTCCGAAAAGGGTATAGCGTAATATAAATAAAAAAAATTTTTTTTAAACTTATTTGTTGATCTGATCATTTTAAACTGGCAAAACTGGCCGAATGTAAAATAGTTAAATAAAATAAAGCAAAAAAAAAAAAAAATTTTTATTTATTTTTTTTACTTTATTTTTATTTTTATTTTTTTATTTTAAATATTCTAAAATCGAAAATATTTTTGTTTGGTAATTTCATGGGTAAGTTTTCTCGTCTCCTAATTAAAATAATTTATATAATTCCTTTTTCAAGTTTAGCACGGATATTTATTTACATTAATATTAGTATATGTATGTATAAAAAAAAAAATGGTTTTTTTTTATAAAAAAAATTCGGTTTTTACATATAAATTTTTTTGAATGTAATAAGTATGAACTTAAATACTTTCTCTCCTTTTTTATTGTAAAAAAAGGGGGGTAAATATTTAAATGAATGTTGTTTCTTTTGTATTTGTTTTATAATTTCTAATTGTTGCACTTTCATATGCTAATGTTATGCAATCCGTTACCCAGTATTTGTTTCCTTCTTCTCCTTTTTTGTTTTTGTTATTATCAATCTTCTTTCATTGCCATTTCTTTTTTTTTCAGATGTTATTTCTTATGTGACAACAAAAATTTTCATTTCTCACAAGCAAATTCTTTTCTCCTCATTACCTCACTAAAAAAAACAATCAATTTAATTTATTATTATTATTATTTTCGGTTTTGTTATTTCACAATCATTTTTTAGGGTAACTAACACAATATGCATAACAAAATTTTTAGTATGATCACTAAGTACATGTCTACTTAGCTTTTTGGTACATACTGTAGGTATCACAATTGTGAATGAATACTTAAATGGTATTCTCACAAAGAAAGAAAAATAGGGGTATTGCTAGAAGAAATAATTATTATTGTAACAAAAAAAAAAAAAAATATTTTTCATTCTTTTTCTTTTCCACCGTAAAAACTAAAAAAAATTTATTGACGCTAATATTACATGATTTACTTCATACTTTTTGCATATCCTTCTCCTATCTTATTAAGCGTTTTTGATTTAGAAAAATTTATTTTATTATACTAAAAAAAACGCGCAATCTTTTTTTAAAAAAGAAACCTTTTAAACTTTTAATACTTTAAAAGAAAAAAAAAAATAAATAAACCAAAGCAAAAAAAAAAACACTTTTTTTTTAAAAAAAAGAATCAAACTTTCTTGATTGAACATCACAAATAAATCCTTGTACAAATGCTTCTATTTATAATAAAGGAATACATATTTTACGTGAAGAATTTTCTGTGAAAGAAATTATTAGGAAAGTAAAAAAAGAAATAATAATAATAATAATATATCAGAAATAATTAATATGTTCTCTACTGCTCGTGTCGCACAGTTACATTAAAGGTAAGGATCGCTGTATATACTCGAGAATTTTTTAATTATAAAAGATTAATTCAACTTCAAGAAAAAAAGAAAAAAAAAGGAAAAAAATTGCTCATGCTCTTTTATAGAACGCATTCACGTATTCTCTTAAAAAAGAATAGAACGTAAATGTGTGTACCCAGTACCCGAGTTAAAAAAATGATATACGTGATCTACTTGTTAATCTTTGTAATTCCTCCGAGAATATCATTATGTAAATTACGTAAAAGAAAAACAGTTTTTGCAGTATTATATAATGGAGCAACATCGTACAAATAATTTTTAAAATGGAAAAAATCGGTAAATACGAAAAAATTTGAAAAAGATTGTCAACGATATTTGAGATATACAGTATGTCATATCCAGATTTGACATATTAATGGATTCACGAAATTAGAATAACGATTTCGAATTATTTGAATATTTGAATTAAACATAAGCGAAAGGATGATATTTGAGTAGCAGAAACTCCACAAGTTGGTTGTGTTGGAAAAGGAAGCAAACTTTTTTATGCAATTTTAAAATTGGTATGTTTTAAAAAAAATTTTTTTATTTCCCTTTAATTTTCGTCATTATCTGCTACTTTTTTTTTTACTAGTTCTCTGTACCAAAGAAAAAATATAGATTTTAGCAAGATCCCATCGTCCTATATTAATCGAATTCTTAGTAAACAAACAAATCGTTAGACTTGTTTCCTTTCTAACACAATCAACTTGTGAACCCAAAACGTAATTAAACGTTTTCTTCTGCGCGTAAGGTAGATTCTTGTTTGAGTTGGTTGTTAGCAATATTTATCATCGTAGCCAAGATTGTTATTTATTCCATGTTGAGGTTGTTTGAGATAGTTGTTTAAAATACGATGAACTTTTCTGAGTCTCTTTTGTTCATATTTATTGAAAGATATCAAATTGTTTGCAAACCGAGATAATATCAGTATCATCAAAAGTTTGGGTAGCAGAATAAATAGCTATTCCGTATTTTCGTTACTTATCTTTGGAGTTAACATTGACGTTAGAGTTGCTTAGGGTTAGGTAAGCATTGGTTTAGGGTTAGAGGACTGGAATGTCTAGTATAGTAAGTTTTTTTAAAAAAATTTTCGTTAAATTTGTTTTCGCAAATCTATATTGATCATTTTTTAAGCGTATCTTGTTTTTATTATCAAAATACTACTGAAAAAAAAAATCGTCGTCAGAAAAAATGTAAGTTTTTTTTAGTTGTTAAAAAAAAATATCTCTTGAAAAGTTGTTATATAAAAAAAAAATGAAAATTATTTTCTACATTTATTTTTATTTTATATTTATTTTTTTAGAAAATTAGATTTTATATTTATCTGTTATGTAACGTAAAATATATTAAAGTAAGTTCAAATTTAATTGTTCCTTTTCTAGTGTATTAATTAATTGCTTCTAGTGACATTGCTTGCCTTAATTAGATATAATATTTTGATAGTATATTTTTATTTGCATTGTGTCAATATTCTAGAATAATTCTACTGTCATTAAATTTAATAACTTGTGTTTATATGCTTTTATACGGAACTTTATCTGTTATTTATATTACCTTAATTATAATATAATTAAATTTCTGATCCCAAGAACGGCACTATCGTATATAAAATACATATTGGCAAGGTAAACTGCATACTGTATCACTGGAATCCGAACCAAAAGATGTTGGCGTTAAAATAATCCTAATTTATTCATGTTAAAAACACAGCAACAATAGTATAATGTGCAAGATGTACATACCATTGAAGCTCGTTCCCGTATCGGTTATTCCAATACGGATGTTTATGCATGTAAAATTTCAAAATAGAGAAATTATTAATGCAAGAGACCTGTCAAATGTATAGATATTACGCATAAAACAAAGGAAAAATGTCACTAAATAAATAATAAATAAATACATATATTTTTGCATTAGCGGAATTTTTTTTTAAAAGATATTTAAGGCAATATATATATATATATTATATGTTGAAGAAGGATTATTAATCAGACTATCGAGAAGTTTGAATGTTCCTTTTTTAAAACATCATTTGATGTGATTGTTTAAGAAGTGATGATAATAAGGACTCGTTGAAGTAATATGACTCTGAATAGGGAAGAGATAAATTTCGTTCGTTTTGCAAAGGACTAAAAGTTCCAACTTACCAAGAAATATAAAAAATGGCATTAAAAAAAAAAAATGCAAAAACAAATAAGAGATACCGTTATTGTTTAAATGTGAAAATGAATAGAAGATATAAAATTAGTTTATTTAAAAATTTTGGATATAATTTCGGTAATTTTAAAATTAAAATTTGAAAAACTACTTACCTTTTACAGCAAATTTAGCAAATTTCATAATTTCATAAACATGGTACGTTCGGTAAACCTGGTAAAGTTCAGAAGTGAACACGTGATGGGCACGTGATTATACAATTACATCATAATCTGCACTCCCATAAGATATCTACTTTTACTTATACATACTACACCGGCGGAACTATTTTTCCTGATATATCAAACCTTACCGAGTTTCCCTCAAATCCGAAATTTGCTGTAAATGAAGAGTCAAGAGTTTGAACATGAATAATGTTAATTTTTGAAGAAGATATTTGAATACCATCAGTGTTTACTGCGGCGAAAATAGGGATTCATAATAGGATTAAACGTTAAAACGTTAAAATATTATTATAAATTTTCAAACAATGTAAAATATAAAGACGCTTCTTAAATGTACCTCATTTTGTTGTTTATTTGCCCTCTCAAAATTTTATCAATTCAAACTTTATCAAATGAATATTTTTTTCTTTTTTTTAAAAAAATGAAACCGAAGTCAAAAATCTTTGTGGTTTCTTCTTTTTTGTATTATATTGGTATATACTGGTATATAACCTTTTCTTTGTAAGCGAAACTGATTAGAAATTGTAAGGAGAAAACATGAGAAGTAAAACCGCAGCAATAGTCTTAAAAACGGACAAAAGAAAGTAAGGGAAAATGGGGTGGAAAAGATTTTTTTTTTAATATAAACGCTAAATTAAGAAGTATGTTTATTTATAGAATATTTATTAATTATTATAAAATATAATCTACAAGGGTAGATCTAAACCTATTTTTTAAGGTTTTTAATTTTATAAAAAAAAAAAAAAATTTAAAGTTTATAAAGTAATATATATATTATATGTGATATATACACTATATTTGATAATATACGCTATACGTGATATTATATATGTGATATTATAAATTATATGTGGTATTATAAATTATATGCGATATTATAAATTATATGCGATATTATAAATTATATGTGGTATTATAAATTATGTGTGATTTATTCGATATTACATTAATCACCAATTTTAGTTGTATTAAATTAAATTATTTTATCATTTACCTAAATAACGTATTACATCGTCATTTGACATTTTGCGTCATCGTACATATACAATATTTTGAGATTTTTTTTTTTTTTTTTTTAAAAAAAAAAAAAAAAATTTTTTTTCTGTACTTTTTTTTTTTTTTTTTTTTTTTTTTAAAAAAAAAAGAAAAACTTTTATTTCGGTACGCTTTTCTTTATTCTTTATTCTTTATAAAAGTAACGCAATTTTTATAATAAATTTTTGTTATTTATTTTATACAATTAAATTTGATGATGATCGACGCAAAAAAAAACGAATACCGTCTTTTTTAACAATTTTATCAATTCAAACTTTATCAAATGAATTTTTTTTTCTTTTTTTTAAAAAAAAATGAAAACGAAATCAAAAATCTTTGTGGTTTCTTTTTTTTTTGCATTATACTGGCATATACTGGTATATAACTTATTCTTTGTAAGCGAAACTGATTAGAAATTGTAAGAAGTAAAACCGCAGTAACAGTATAGTTAGCCGGAATATTCCAGCCCCATTCCTGATTGCCGATCATCCGGACCGGCTCAGACGTAGATCCATCGTGGAATTCCATGATATTTCGGCTATTGAACCGAGTCCGGATGATCGGCAAACAGGAATGCGGCTGAATATTTCGGCTAACTACACTACTGTATAATGTAACAGTATTTTAAAAACGGACAAGGAAAGTGGGGGTATAAAAGATTTTTTTTTTTGTTGTTGTTAATATAAACGCCAAAAGTATATTTATTTATAGAATATTTATTATTTACTTACAAAATATAATCTACAAGGGTAGATCTAAACCTATTTTTTTTAAGTTTTTTAATATAAAAAAACCTTATAATTTAAGTTTATAAAGTAATATATATATTATATGTGATATATGATATTATAAACTATAAGTGATATGTAATAGTTATTTCAGGGGAACTGTTACATATTTGATATTATAAATTATATGTAATTTATTCGATACATTAATCACCAATTTTAGTTGTATTAAATTAAATTATTTCACAGCCTTTAGTCAATGAAAGATTTTTAGGTTAGAATAAATTGTGAACTTTGATGTTTAAAAATATATCACTTTCTAAATAGCGTATTATATTCAAAAAAAGATCGTCATTTATCATGACATTTTGCGTCATCGTACATATACAATATTTCGAAGATTTTTTTTTTTTCAATGAATATTCAAAAAAAGATCCTTTTTGTTCCATATATAGTAACTAATTTTCAAATTGTTGTTAAATTAACAACTGGATCAATATTGATGTTATTTATAAAGAATTTCAGGTTAATAAATAAATAAAAAGAAAAATTTTTTTTTAAAAAAAAGAAAAACTTTTATTTCGGCACGCTTTTCTTTATTCTTTATAAAGTGACGCAGTTTTTGTAATTAAATTTTTATACAATTAAATTTGATGATGATCGACACCAAAAAAAAAACGAAAAAATGTTCGATATATTCTAGATAAAAGGTTCTATATAACGAATTATTTAATTTATAATAAAAAGGGTAATATGAAAAAGAATACGGATTTGATTTTTAAACTTTTTGCCAATTTTTTTTGCCAACAAGCATTAAACAATCAAACATTAACGTCATTGAAGTTGATTGATGATCATTGCGCAGGAAATTTTTGAAAAGGATTAATTATCGTTACATAAATGCATGTATGCATGTACTTATATATCTTAGTATAATAAAGTTATTAAAAATAAATATCGTAAAATTGTTGTTCTTTTTATTCAGAAGAAATTGTTTGTCATAATCAGATTTTGCATTCTACTTAATTGATAACGAAATTCGAATTATAAAAACGAAAGGATTATTTAATATACAGTATAATCAAAAGGTAGATCCATTGAAAATTTGACACGTGAGTAAATTATTCGAAATTTGTATTGGAAATTGTGTTTGTATAAATGGATTTAATGGATTTGATGCATACGTTTTATGCTTCAATTCTCGTCTATTCCTACGTGCACGAATATATTGTGATGCGTGAGATTTAGCCGAAGCATGATTATTCATAGAGGGGAACTCTTCCAAATTACTGAGTATGTTAGGTATATCATCACAAGGAGTATTATCAGATTTACGGTGATCTTGTTGATCCATTAAAATGAATATGGACACAAATATTGTTCCCAATAATATATAGTATCTATATATCTTATCTTTGATATAGAAACTTTATTAGAGAAGAACTGATGGAAATAGTGAAAGTATAAGTAAAAATATGACTTTTACTAAAGACAAAAATTAAGGAAAGAAAAAAAAAAAAAATTTGTCAAAGCAGGAAAAAAATTTTTTTTTTTTAGTTTGTTAGAGGAAATGGGGGGAGGAGGAGAGGATTTTGTTGGATTATTTATAATCCTTGATCGAAATTTTTTTTTTTTTCATTTAAACTATTTAAACTGAAAACTATATTTTTTATATTTTCAATCAATCAGTTTTTAATAAATGAAACAAATCTTTTTTATATATATATATATTCGTTTTTTAATTGCATATTTTTTTATTTTTATTCATTCAATAATACTTTAAAATAAATATGTTTTATATTAAATGTATGCTGAGGTTTTCTATATTTATTCATTCTTTAATAGGAAGATGATTTTTAATATAATTTAACAATAAAATAATAAGAACTTTTAACATAAAAAAAAAAAAATTTTTTTTTCTTTTTTCAATTACCTTTAACTGAGAGTAAATAAAAAAATTATTTACAAAAAGGGTAAATAGGTTAAATTACTTAAACAGGGTTAGCGCTTAAGCAGGGTTAAATAATTTCCTCATAAAAAGTGACACAAAATAAATTATTTTGCATATTTGTTTATTCTATATCGAAAATATTTGTTTATAAATAAAAAAGCGAAAAAAAAAATTTCGTTTTTTTTTTTTTAACGGATATTTATTTAATTCATTATATTTCTTTAAAATTTATATTAATATTATATTGTTACATTATATTTTATATAATAAGTCAATTGCTTTTTATATATATAATAAGTATTGTTGAATGTAAAAAGAAAAAATACTTGTAAAAAAGAAGGGAGAAAGGAACTAACTAAATGTTGTTACTTTTGTATTTTGTTTATATTTTTTCCATAATTGTTCATTTTCATGTGCTTATATTTTTCAATGTAAAATTTTATTATTATTCATTTCATTACCGTTTATGTTCTTGTTATTGTTTATCTTTTATTTAAAAAAAAAAATTATTTTATTTTTTTTTAATGTGATATTACAATAATCTTCGTTTTTCATAAATGAATCCTTTTCTCTCCTCTAAAATAAAATCGATAATAAAATAAATTTATTATTCTATTAGCTATAAAACTGAACATCCAATAGTATGCATGATATACTTTAATAGTATCACAATAATAAAAAAGGATTTCTCAATAAAGCCGAGAGAATTAAGAGATATGACAGAATTAGAAATAACCATATGACGAAAAAAAATCTTTTTTTTTTAATGATGAAACTAAATATTAATATTACTTCTATTATTTCCTGCATGTGGCGTTATTCTCAAACAATTTGCTTTCGATGTAGAACATTCTACTATACTTTACTATAAAAAATGCGCAAAAACTTTATTTTTTAAAAGAAAATTTTAAAAATTTTTAGACATTTGATTCGCTTTAAAAGAAAAAATAAAATCAAGCAAAAAAAGTAAATTTTTTTTTTTAAAAAAAAAAGAAAATATTCTATATCGAAAATTACTACAAATAAATACTTTAATATGCATACCTTCAGTTCAAATAAGTATTAACCGCAGTTAAAAACGTTACATTTAAAGGCACGAATTTAAGTATAAAAATGTGATAATAACTTAAAGGTGATACAATGAAAATATTAACGAAAACAATAACCACCTCCTCTGGCTTTTAATGATCTACTTTATAATAAATTAGGTAATAATAATAAAGTAAAATAATATACTGTGTATGTATAGTACAAAAATTTTATCATCATCATATAATATAATTTATATAAAAAACCTTTTTTTATGTGTGTCGTACAAAAAAAAAAATTGTTTTTTATTTTATTTAAACCTTAATTAATGGATAATTTACAAAAAAAAAAAAAAAATTATTATTATTATTATAAAAAAAAAAAACCTTTTAATGTTTATCGTACAAAAAAAAAAAAAAATTTATAATTAATGGACATACTATTTATTTGAACAATAGTTAGGTTTCATATATCACTTATATGCAACTTGTTAACTTTTAACCATTTGAAAACTCGTTAACATGATAAGATACGGTCATCATAATTACCTGTTTATAAATTGATTGATAAACAAAAAATGGCCTTTCTGACAAATTATGGTAATAGCATATTTATATTAGCCTTACTTGATTGTTTATCATAATAATTATGCACTATAGAGGTCTCCTTTGTTAACATACTAAATATGTCTTTCAAAGAGGAATTATGAAATATATATTTTTATGTATGTTCAGGTATTTAGGAATTTGTGTAGCGGTCTGTGCCTCATTTAACTTGTGGAAGCACCTTTCGTCATTATTGTACAATTACAGAGAAATCATACTTCCGATATTAAGCACTCCCTCCCGAAAATAAGCGCCTCTGGCCAGAATTATGAAAATTTTGGCCTACATTATGCTGTTCCTGGCCAGCATAACGGTCAAAAAAGGGAGCTTAATTTCGGAATTATCCGGTATTTATTTTACGTCAACACTAGCACTACATTCTGGTACAAAAATTATTTGATAATGTTCGATCAAAGTACGAAAAACTTTAATAAACAAAATTACAAACATTGCTGTTTTATTTTATTTTATTTTATTTTATACTATTCTATTTTGTTCTTTCCTAGTTTTCTAAAATTTCTGCTGGGCAAGTGCACAGAAAGAAAAACTTGAAATTTGAGGATTGTCATTTTTGTTATCAGAGGAAAATTCTAGGTGTTTTCTTTTTTAGTCCAATTAGATTTTTAAGAATTCTTTTTTTGGACAAGATACTGAAAGTATACTGAATAATGACAATTTAGCAGTATACACCACAATTGGCATAGCCTCTAATCTACTTATGAACATAAATAGAAAATCCCATCATTCCTCTTCATTCGCCGCAGTTTTAATATAAATAACAATAGTACAACATATATATATATAAAAGCAATTATATATCACGTACAATTGCACAAAGGCACAAGGGATGTACTGTACATCGGGAAACGTCACATCGTTACGTCATCAGCATAGCAAATGTAGCCCTATTCGTTTAAGGTTATTTGTATGTTATCGTTCAGCCCAATAGGATCATGCGAATTTTCATAGACCGATATTTTTATTAAGCATAACAATAATACATAATTGATATAATAAGGTGGAGTAAAAAAAATGGTAGAAATGAAAATTTTTATATAGGCAAAGCTTATAAAGTGAATTTAAAAATAGTATAAAAATGGAATTACAGCAAGTTAAATATAAAGTTTATTTATGATGTTATAATTAATGCATAATCAAAAGCATCAGAACAACAACACTTTTTTGGATGTAAACATGTAGGGCTATATCGCCTAGTATTATTCCTATTAGTCACTGCAGTATTTTTAAATTCTAATGACTGTCAATTATTGGATGGGGGATATCGGTCAAAGACCGATATCTCTATTCTCCCATCCAATAAATATTTTTTTTCTTATTATATATACACTTAATTTATAAAAATAATCACTTATTTTAATTAAAAAAAAATAAAAATTTGATCCTAAACTTTTAAAGCATTAGCATATTACTATATCAATTGTTAAAGATAATAGGCAGGATTTCATTTATGCGCAAATCCTTGCTTTTGTCAATTTTCAAGTAAGTGTAATAATGTTACCAATTAAAAGTGTGATAATACAAAATGGGGATGTCTAAAAAAAAATTTGGAACTGCTAATCAAATATTATCAAAATGTTTGTTAAATTTAAATTATTACAAAGCATAAAACCCATTTTTTTTTTTTAAAAAAAAAAAAAAGGTTATATAAGTGTTACATTTTTTAAAAAAAATTATCATTTTATTATAATAATTAAAATTGTCACATCATTTTTTCATTGAAGCGCAGTTTGTTATATCTCTTTATTTTTTACGTGAATTTTGTCAAATCAATACCAATTAAAATAGGCCATAATTTTTTATTGTCTGGAGCAAAGCTAAAGATTACAATACTATATGTCTGATATATTTACGAAAGGTAATACTGATAATATCACTTATAAAGTGGTATAAATTTTTGCTTCAGACACTCTCTGGACTAATATATATATAAAGGTTAAATTAATATCATTAAGATAATTTTCAATAATATAATTTTTTTATATATAGGTTTTTATTACATTCAGATTTAATTATTATTTATTAATCAAGAATAGGTTTATTTGCTTTTTTTTCACGTATTTAAAAATGTCTTAATAGTTGCGTCACATATAGCTCAGAATTGATATTCTGATCATCATAAGCCAAATCTGCCCATATGAATCATCATTATGTATCATATATATGAAAAGCATTAAATTACAAAAAATTTTATATATAAAATAACTCCTTTCAGTAGAAGTTTAAATATTTTTCATCTTCAAATTTTTTAAAAAATTCTTTAAAAATTCCAATTAGTTAATTTAATTGACTTTATAAAATACTTATAAAATTGACATACCTATACCTGGTTAAACTTAATATATCTTTCCAAAAATTTGCATATATGCTCATGTTTTAATTCAAATACTAATTCAAAATTACTTGTTATTCTAATTCTTATAAATTTAATTTAAAAATATGTGATAAGATTTGAATATCTCAAATATTATTAACGAAATCCACTCATCTTTGAAGTTAATTTACAAAATATATGTTTCAAGTTTTTTATTTCTATTTTGCCAAATATAATAAAGCTTATTCCATTATTCTTTTGTATTATTGTTATTAATATAGATTATTTAATATATAGTATTATACAGTATATATGAAAATTTTATTTATTTTAATTTTTCATTATGAAACATTGATCAAATGACTGGTCATGTGCCATTTGAATATGATCATTTTGACAGTCATTTGGCCAGCATCATAAATTTAGTCTGAATTAATTCAGTATTAAATTTAAATGAACAGTCATTCAGTCATTCAAAGGCCATTCAGGGGTCATTTCAAAATTGCCAAGTGACTTGCATCACTGATCACTGAATTCATATTAGTACAATAATATTTACAGATAATTTCAAATAATAAAAAAGAAAAAAAACATACAATTATTATTTACATTCTACCCAAAAGCTAATATTACTCATCCTACTTTTGGCAGATATTTCTCCTATCTTTTTAAACATTTTCAATTTAGACTAATTGCTTTAATTAGTCCAGAGTGTAGTGAAGGACTATATAATATAAGAAAAAAATGCACCAATTAAAGAAACTTTTTAACTTTGTTTTGATTTTCAAAAAAAAATTTGTTATAACCACAACTAAAAATCTTGTACAGTAATTATGTCAAAAAAAGCATTACATTTTAAAAAAGAGCATTTGTTATGTAATAATAAAGATGTAATTTTTTTTATTTACTATACAAAAAGAAAAAATAAGTGATTAATTTGAACTTCAAAAAAGAAAAAGAAAAAAAAATCATTTATTTTCTTTTATAAAATACAAGTATGGATAAAAGAAAAAGGTAATAACAACGTAAATGAAAATATTAATGAATATATACAACTTTACACAAAAAATACAGTAATACTTCAAAAATTTTATCGTATCTTAAAAAAAAGATCGTAAATGTATATACCTGATTTAAAAAAATGATATCTTTCTTTTTTTATTTTAAATAAATGATATGTTAATCTTTGTATTTCTCCAAATATAATAAAATATAATAAAAAATTTTTTATATAATAGAGCTATTTATAAAACATTGTACTATACAAATAATTTTTAAAAATGAAAAAAATCAATAAATATGATAAATCTGCATATATTTATTGATTAGAATTATTTAAAATGTGAATTAAATAAACATAGTAAAGCAGTAGTAAAGTCAACAGAAAATTTATTTATTTGCATTTGATAATGCGAACAAAAAGATAGATATTAGTTTGCAAGCTTCGCTTCTTTGCAAACTTTGTAAACTTTGCAAATGTATAGTTACAGCCAAACAAAGTTTACCATTGCAGAGTTACTGCACTTCTGTCTATATTGCGATTAGCTGATTACACAAAAACATAAAAAAGAACATTAGTCAAATACGGTCAATTGTACAATCATCTTTTTCAATAAATACTCATATCATAATTCAAGTAGGATGAAGCTGTCCAAATGTTATAAAGAATTTCCTCAATTTTTTTGTAATGTCTTTGAACATTTGTTGCACAAATATACAATGATCAAATTGTACCACATTTTGAGCCAATCATATTTAAGAAAAAGAGAATACGTATACCTGAATATTAGAAATCTAGATCATGTAATTAGATGGATACAAATTAGTAATAAATAAATTTTTTCCATATAAATCAGATTGGCTTCTCTCTCTGATTTTCTTTTTCAAATAGGTATGTCAAAAATACGATCAGCCAAAACTGTATAGTATTAAGCAGGTAATGGAGTATTAAATTACTACTAATTACTACTCCTCTTTGTTACAGTGAATACTGTAACAATGCAGTTAAGAAAGACTCAACTGAAGGTCATACAATAATAAAATTGCTACTTCATAAAGAAATAAAAAAAATACCAGATTATGGGATAAATAAATATGGAAAAAAACTAACAAAAAATGTCAATATACATGTAAAAAGTTGCTATTGATACATATTCAATACAAATTTTTAGAAAAAGAAAAAGAAAAAGGTGCAAGGGTAACTATTAGAGAATATCTTTATTATTATGTTCTAAAGACAATAAATCTGGCTCAGAAGATAAAGCAGATATAACAAATGAAATGACATAAATTTGCATTTTTTTATAATTTCTAAATTATTTACATTGTAAGTAACCTCATTTATTATTTGGGTAGATCTATAGAGCGAGATGAGAAGCTCAGTACTCTCATAGGAATTGATGAAAATAAATTAGGCTACACGTTACTCAATAATTTGATAAAAATAAAAGTTAATAATCTTGGTATTATTAATCTTATATCTGCAAATTTTGATAAAATTATTGAAAGACTTAGCAAATTCAGGCAGAAGTTATCAATTGAAAAATAGTTTCATTCTTATATAACTGAATTGCAACAATTAAAATTTTTATTCAAGAATATCAGTATGATCAATTTTACATATTAAAAAAAAGAGATTTTATAACATAATAATATAAGATGTTCATTGTAGTTCCAGTCATTAAGGGTCGCAGAATTCATATAGTTGAAGACTTAGATCTTTTTAAAAAAATTGGAATTGCCTTAAGACATCTAATGAAAGAATATAAAAATAAGGTTCCATTATCTATTACATGTCCAGAAAAAGTAGATGGAAAGAATTATATTATTGTCACAGTAAATTTGCTAAGAGGAATGCCAGTTTGTATAGTATTCAGATCCAATTTGTTAATGGATAAAACAGGTCTATCCATTAGGAAAAATTCAATCTGGATTAATATCAGTTAATAAAATTTCAATCTGGTTTGTTATTGGGTTCAATCTGGATTAACCATTATCTTAGCAGATGAATAATAGATGAGTAATAGGTGGATAGCTGATTAATAACAGGTGGGTAACAGGTGGATAACAGGTAAATAACATGAATAATGGGTTGCTAACAGGTTGCTACCAGGTAGATAATGGGTGGATAACAGATATTTATTTAATGATTACATAAAACTTTATAATATTTTATAAAAATTAAATAATGAATTTATAAAAGATATATATTTATTGTTATATTAAAATAATGTAGTATAAACAAACAAAAAAAATAATATTAATACTCACTAAAATCTAATTATTCTAATATTACTGCACATTAGTCATCAGGATGAATTGTTTCAAAATTAAATGCATTTCTTTTCAAAAACATGATTTTTTTGAATAATTTTGGTTTCATATGTGTTCTTTTATTAGTTAGTAAATTCTCTGCATCAGAAAAAGACGCTCACTCACTGTTGAAGTTGCAGAGATTGCCAAATATTTTTGAGCAAGACTACTCAATATGAGAAACGTGGTCTTTTTTTCATTCCATCATAGAAGAGGATTTGAATCCAAAGGAATTTCAGATAATTGTAAATATTCATTAACTTCATTAAAAGCTATTATATTATTTTTAATAAATCGTTCCATTAAAGTTTTCTTTTTTTTTGATTTTGATCCATTATTAGGTGGTATATTAGAATTATTAGATGCTTCTTTTTGATACCCTTTTTCTTTTTCAAATAATTCACGCAAGTACTGTTCAATTTTGATTTTTTTGTTCTTCAGAAGCAAAATCGAGACTTTTAAATCTGGGATCAAGAATTGAAGGAATTAAAGTTTCAGTAGTAGTGTAAGATAATATTTTTTTATATTTGCATATAATTTTAATTTAACTTTATTAAGTAAACCAAAAGTGAGAACTGGTTTATTAATATTAATACTTCCTTGATCCTCTTCATCTTCAAATGCATCTTCTTGTTCATTATTATTAATGTAATTTTCTGATGGGTTAGTTGTAAAAGTATTAATAATTTCAATTAACATTTGTACACATAAGCTGTTTATTAACCTCCTAATTCTGTTGTTGCTTCTGCAAATAATAATAAGATTTCTTTTAAATCAATAAGAAGGTTCCATTCATGATCTGAAATCATTATTTCTTTTAATCTTTTAGCATCTTTTTTTGAATCTGGATTTGAATCAATTAAAAGTGTATTATACAAGATTTTAATCCACTCTTTTAAATCAAGCATGACCATGCAAGATAACTGGAATTCCAGCATGTTGTCACATTATTGATTAAATGAAGATATTTAGCTCATATCAGCCGATTGGCAAAGGTTACATACAGCTAAAAACCCATCAAGTATTATTAAAATATCACATGTTATTTTTCCAATCGGCGGATATGTGTATCTTTAGCATCCTAAAAATAAAATTTGCTATTAATTAAAATTATAATTTACAAATAAAAGTGATTTCTTAATTTTCAATAAAACTTACAATATTTTCTTCTTGTTCATCTTCCATACCAGTTTCTGAGTCTTCAATTTCTTTTTTATTTGCATTTGGATATTTTTTTTGAATGTCTTCCAAGCGTTCTGACTATTTAGGACATATAAAAATTTAATTAACCGTTTTACTCTCATAATTAATGCCTTTACAGAAACCAAGCCTTTTCCAATTATAAGTTGCAATGTGTAAGTATTACATCCTTGCCATTCAACTCCATTCATATTTGAAATAGCTTTCTTCATGTTAGCTGCATTATCTGTGGTAGTGTTCTGCACGAATCAATTCGTGACATGGTGTAGCTCTGATTGATCCTGAAGAGTAAAATCTTTATTTATGAATAACTTTTGATCTAGCAGTCCAATTTAGATGATCTTTTTTTATTTTGATCAGGGTAACGAGATCTATCAATTAAAAAAATGATCATTTGAATCAGATCACTAGATCACAAGATAAAATTTTTGGGTTCGAATTAAGTCCAAGTCGAGTCTGAATCGAATCGAATTTGCAGAGGAAAAGTTTGATTCGTGCAGAACACTAATCTGTGGTAATTGTGAAAAATTTTTCACGTAAATTCCACTTTTCTAACATTTCTTCTAAACTTTCTATAATATGTTGAGCTGTATGAGGGTATCGAACACAATTAACAGTCAATGTAATTTTATTGAGATTAAAATTGGAATTAATATAGAAATACGTAATGTCTATATATCCTTGTTCACTTCTTGAAGTCCACATATCAGTAGTTAATGAAACATTTTTTGCCTTTAACTTAATTTTTTTAATTAATACTGGTAAGGTAAAATTGTAAGCATTATTAATAACTTTCTTAATACTCTTCTCATCTGGCATAATAAAGCTGGATTCAATTCACTAATAAGCTGATGAAATGAAGGACTTTGGACAACATACAGTATAATGGTTAAAAATCATCAATTATTCAGTCTATTAAAAATTGACGAAGTTCTTTTTACCTATTTTCTTTATATTTATGAACACGCATAACAGTTTGAATAGTTTGCTGATTCTGCATAATAGAAATAGTCAATTAATTAAATTTGATTTGTTAAAAATAAAAAAAATTTAACAAAACTTTATTAATTTCGCCATCTTTTGATATTTCATGATCAGTTAATAAATGGTTTATAGTATTTCCAGTTGAGCCATCATTAATATAAAGAGCTCTACATATATTTTTATTACATCTAAAAATTTACATCTTTTAAGCGGTTCCCCTTTATTCCCTGTTTGCTCTTCAGCATCCACTTCTTCAAAATAATTCCATATCCAGCTTCTCTTTTTTTGGTTATTTTTTAATCTTTTTGTTGGTAATTCATCCTCAGAAGTTGAGGGGCGAGATTGATCTTATCTTATATTAATGTTATCACTCATATTCTGCAATTAAAACACTTGAGAGTCGAGAGAAAAAATATTTTGATTTTGATATAATTAGATTATTTCTTTAAAGATAATTAGACGTAATGCGTGATACAAATTTTAAACTAAATCAATTGTGGAATTATCCCTTTTTAGATAAATCAACAATAATGATAAAAAATTAATAATCGTAAGATAAACATTTAAATTAATAAAAATTTTTAATAATAATTAATAATTAATTAGTTCAGAGCTTGCGAAGGACTATCTATGTTTTAGCCTTAGTGGTACAAAGTGTCCTGTTGTTCACCCGCTTATTCTTTGAGTTGACGTTTAATTAGTTCTTATATTACGCAAAATATTATCGACCGGTTAATCGACCATGTGATTTGCTACCTATTTTAACCTGTATACTTTCGAACATTTATTTTAAATTTTATCAGTTATATTAGTTTTTCGTTCCACTTTTTAAACTTTATTT
>JADRCO010000765.1:0-26772 GCA_021464525.1 Rhizophagus sp. LPA8_4_AMF
GTCGGTCAAACCGTCGGTCAGAAGTCTTTGACCGACCGGTATCGGTCACGGTCATAACCGGTCATAACCGGTTAATGACCGTGACCGTTGCCATCCCTAGTAACAATCAGAGAAAATTACTATTCAAATTCGGTGTAAAAAAATAAAAACCTTTTTTACGATTATCTCGTGATCCAGTTATTCAATCTTGATGAAAGCTTTACATCATATAGCTCTCTACGCCATCTACAGAATAAAAAAAAGATCGTCGAAATTGGACCAATAAAACGTGAGATAATGGCAAACCCGATTTGTTTTCGGGGCAATATCGGATTCCAAATTTAGAATCCAAAATTCCTGGAAAAAAAATGGATTTGTGATTATCTCACATTCTATTGGTCCAATTTCAACGATCTTCTTTTTGTTTTGTAAAGGGCGTGGAGAACTACACAACAAAAAAAGTTCATCAAATTGAATCACTGGATTGCAATATAATCGTAAAAAAGTTTTTATTTTTTTCCCCAAATTTAAATAGTAATTTTTGTAATTTTCTCCGATTGTTACAGTATGTGAATCACGAATTAAATATTTTAAATTTACTAAGTTAAAACTATTTTTGAATTAATATATAATTTTCTATACTTCCATTTATTTATTGGTTTATTAAGTATTCCTTTATGTGACTTACTCGGGAGCATTAGTATGCCCCTCAGTTAACCGGTGATAGTACCCAAACTTATGTGATCTTGTTATGGCCAAGTGCTATTTAACAAGACTGAACGGATGTTTAGGACAAAGTATTTAGGGTTTATAACTATTATCCGACTGGATTTAACTGCTAGATAGTAGTATTCTGGAATATGCTATTTGTTATCGGTAATATAAAGGCCGAGATCATATTTTAAATCGTTTTAAAAGAAATTCCAGAATTTGAATTTATTCTCATTATCAGATAGCGTCTGAATATTTAAATTATCTAAATCATAATGTAAAAATTAGAATATACCATTAAACTTTTCATAAATTTAAAACATGATTTCAGTTACTGAAATAAATAGAAGCTTGAAATTATTATGGCATTTGAATTTCAATTCGCATTACCTAAACCAGAAAACGGTGTCTGTTGTGAGTCCAGAACAAAGACATAACTGAAATTTGCGTTTTATTGGCTGGCAATCATTGTCAATCATGCAAATGGACAGAGAAACAACGTAACTACAAAATTTCATAATTCATAACGCCGCTTATTAATTTGATACAATTATTTTTCAACACATGAATGATTAGTGGTTGACATGTGAAGGTTTGTATATTTGCCATATTATTAGATTAAGCAGATTTCGGACGTTCATATTAAAAAGGATTTAGTCATATCTGAGGAGTTATCTGAGGCATGTGATGTAATATTTTATACTTTATGTACCCTAAATTTGTTACTCCAAATTTGTTGAAATTCATTCATATCTGATAAATAAAGTTTAACTGAAAAAAATATACTTATCATGAAACAATAATATATCAACTGATTTCAATTTTAATCTGAATCAACATATAAAAATAATGATTCTGTGAATTTCTAATAAAGAATTAGATTGAAACTCTATTTGATAAACAAGTCCAAAATATTGTTTCATTCCTGTAAATAATCAACTATTTCTTGAAGATAAAGTTGATCAGCAGCAGCCGATACTCTTAAAATTTCTGAAGGCTCTCTCTCATTTGTGTAATGTAATTATACCCTGAAAATATTCTGGTGAAACATTTGGAAACTTAATATAAACCAAGGTACCATCATTATTCTTTCTGTTAGAAGCCAAAGTTCGTCGTAAAAATGGAGAACGATAACATAAGATAATCATGTGCACGAAATATATATTTTACATTTGGATCCTCACCAACTTCAATAGTAATATCATAATACTCATTATTTTCTAAAACTTCAATGTAATTTTGACTTAATTTTTGAAAAAAAAATTGTTTGGACATTTTATTCTTAGGTTTGCAGGTAATGAAAAGCTCTATTCTTCACAAATTGTCACCAACACGCGACTACCTGTTTAATACAGATTGAGGATTTGTCATTACACACGAAAATCACAAAAAAAAGCATGATCTAAAAGAAAATTTTTTCATATTACTTATTCTTACTTTGAAATGATATTCTATGGCGTGAAATTTTTTAATATATTCTTAAGCGAAAACATGAAAATTATTCAACGATCATATATACAACCCTCCCTTTGTAAAATAAAGCGTTATATTTTGTTATTCTAAAATTACACAATTGTTATATTTTATTAAAGCTTTCAAGATAATTCTTTGTAATATTCTGTATCAGTTGCCGCTGATACCTAAATACTGTACATGGAACGCATTTATTTCACCGTAAATCGTCACCGATAGGGTCATTTCACCTACAGTTATTTTACCGACGATCATTTCACCGACAGGATTATTTCACCGACAACTAAAAATATTAATAAAAAAATACAAAAATACTTATATGTATCTTGGAAATTTCAAGTATGTAATATTCCTTTTATATGGTATTAATAAAATTTTTACACAATAAATAATTCACTAATAATTGTAGCTATGTTATTTTCACAATAAAAAGCGATTAAATATTAAATTAATATTTGTGGCTATGTTATCGATTATCAAACTACAGTAAAATATTAAAATTCGGTGAAATGATTTTCGGTGAAATAAACCGAACCCACTGTACATATAGGTGGATAAAGAGTAAAAAGTAGCTTTATTGAAATGATTGAGCTTATCATTAAAATCCCTTTCTAAGACTAGAACATTCATAAGTGCGCGTGATACTGTACGCTCGGTATTACGATCTTTTTTTTAATCCTTGACTTTTGTGTTTAGCAAATTATTTCGAATTGAGTGAAAAATTAGCAAATAGACATGACGCAATTGATACATACTTTAGTTGTCAGAAAAATATTCAATTTTATTTTTATTTTTATATCGTTATTAATATATTGTATTAAACATTTTGCGCTCGAGATAATCTTTTATGTATAAAACTAAGTTTCGACAATGGAGATTTTTAAATGGGGATAATTAATCAAATCGTATATGGTTTGGTTTTTATCTAATTCTGATTACTAATTTCTTGAATTGCAAAATACAAAAGTACATAGCTAATTAAATTGAAAAAGTATGAAATAAATTGACAAAATAAAGATCAACTATTAAATATATCAAAAAAATACATATCTAATTTAATTTAAAATAATTTTGTAAATTACATTATGATATTGATTATTATTCTAATGCATCAAAAAATGTAAAAAAAATTTAACCAGTGATGAGGACATTTAAATAGTAGGGGCCGATTTGGTATCGGCAACAGGCGTAGGTTCCTCTTCACCGAAAGTCTTGCAACAGAACCCACCAGGGTTAGGATATGCTTCGCTATTAGGTAAGGCGACAAGCGTAATCAACAAAATAACGAATGTAAAAATAAATCGGTTCATAATTGTTTTGTGAAGATAATTTGTATTAGAAAATTATTTGTGAGTGATTATTTAGTAATTTTGATTTTTACAAATTTTTTTATTTTTTTTGTGAATTGAATGAATGACTTGTCTTTTCATGGCCACCATCTTTTTATAATAAAAAAAAGCTGCACGATTTTATTAAACACTTTTGCTTCCATGCAAATTAATTTTAAAAAATGGATTTTTTTATTAGACTGGATCCGTTAATCTGGAATTCTGAATATCCCTTATCCGTCGATCCGGATAAACGGATAATTTATCCGGATTATCCGAATATTTGCGGATATCGAAGATTAATTCTTAATTCGGCCAAATTTTCTGAAACTCAAAATTTGCTTTTAAAAGATCAGTGTGTAACATAAATTCCTAAAAGGAAATTTATTTAACGATCTTGTACAATAATTCTGGCCGGCACTATAAATATGGCCCAAATTATTTTGAACGTAGATAATTATCCGGATAAATGGATAAATGGCATGCAAATTAATAAAAAGAGGTTAAAATCGTGTTGGAAAAAAGGGTTGTTCATTAGGGCGAGTTGTCATTTCGCGCCCCTGCATTGGGGTATAAATTTATTGCGATGAGACAATTGATCGTCACGAGTATGACGAATTACAACGTACTGATCTTCATTTAAAATATAAACAAGAATGCTGACTTAACTAAATTTGTAGATAGTTCGTTTTTCTTTTAGCATCTTATTGCTCGCGATAAGGCTTTTCGGAGGTTATAATCTAAATTTGGTTAGATTAGCCCTATAAAAAATTTATCCGTTATTTCTGTAAAAACTCCTTAAATATGAACCTTTCAAGGATCCATTCACGGAAAATGTAAATAATTCGATAAATTCCGTGATATAAGATTATTAATTCCGGAAATATGAGCCTTTTATGGAAAAAAGATGGAATATAAAAAATGGATCGACTTTTTATTACAGAGTAGGGTTAAATTATTAATTAATAATTTGTTTTCGATGTATTTTTTTAAAATGAAATACAGAAATTCATTTATAATTATCGCCATTTTCAAAATAGTGTAGTAGGACATATCGATATATTCAAATAAAAAAAGATTACCGGTAAATCAATCATATTGGTAATCATCCAATAATCACCAGATAACATGGTAACTATATAGTAATCTGGTAATCTTTTTTTTTTCTAATGATTGACAAAGTAGATCAAAATTTTTAATTGCTAATTAATTATTTTTATTTAGATTTGCGTCTCGCCGATTTGAAAACATCATGCGCCCTGGCTCAAAGCAAGAAAGGTACCGTACGGCTCTGTTAATAGGTTGAATGAGTTTTCTTTATTTTTTTTATTGTTTTTACATATTTATAATTACATAAAAAATCAATCGGCTGCTCCATTTTATATAATTAACTATTTACAGTATATCTATGAATAATTCGTTTCTTCCTTAGCAAAATAATTTTTATAAAAATTTAATTAAATAAATAATTTTTGTTATTAAATCTATCTGCTATTATTACATATGAATTAATTACTATAATAATACATACGAATAAACATCATAGTATCATAGTGCTTGCGACGCAATTGACGCATCTCTAGTTTTATGTAAGGGATTCACTGTCCAGTGTCCATTCAGCATCAGCACCAGTAATTAATAAACTCGTTGAATAAAAAAATAAATTTGTGCAACAGATATCTACTTTAAGCTTTAATTGAGTTCGCATCTAAATATCTGCACAGATCGGGATAATCTCTTTTATATTCTTAACTGTGATAAAGCGGGTTAAGTAGCTGTGGGGTACATTTCGCCGAAGGGATGTTTCACCGAAGGGACTTTTTGCCAAGAGGACGTTTTGCCAAAAATGCATTAATTTAAATTACAGAATAATTTTCAAGAAGAATCAATAGAATTTTTGTTATTAGAAAGGGCACTGCAAACTGTTTAGGAACAACATGTATTTGATAGGTAAAGTCTATTGATAGAAACATAGAAGGAGTTAAAAAGATGGTTAATGATATAGATAGATATGAAAATAAAATTATCGTTCAGCCAGTAAGATCATTTAGACTTTTACTGACCGATATTGTTTTAAATTGATCAATATTATTTATGAGTTTATAACAATATTGTGTAAAGCTTATTAAAAGCTAATCAAATAAAGTTAGTTTATTTTATCAGTCAATATGATCAGTGAGGGCAGAACGATAACACTTTTATTGGATGTGGGCTATATCGGTCACAGGGACCTTCATTGATTGGTGAAAATGGCCACTACGTGGCCCATTTTCATCCAATCATTCGGTCCTGTGACCGATATAGCTACTCCCCCATCCAATAATATATATTTACCAATTCAAGAACATATGGAAAGAGCATAATAATAATATATGTTTTATAAGTAAACGCATACAATTGTTAGAATATTGTTTCTTCTTCTAATGTTTAATATATGATGTTACTAATAAACATGTTATATTTCTCATATTTCTCTTAAATAAAAAGTGCAAAATCAAATTTAACTATATTTACATAATGTAAGCAAAATTATAAATTAAAACTTCGTTTTTACGTCGTCACGTATTACAGGTTTACGATGTGATAATAAATGTGATGTGACGATTGTGACATGCCAGAGAAAAAATCCCGTGATCTTCACTAAATACGCCGATCTCACGGATATTTTATTCGTTCACCTACGTATCCCACTCGTAATAGTTCGCTTTGGATGTAATATCCTATGGAGTTTTCTTTATATATCTTTTACTTCACATAAATATGATGAAACTGACAAATAAGGAACTTATTACGCGTTTGATTAATAATTTTCAAATAACTTTATAATAACTTTATTAAATAATTGTTACAAATTTTTTTTTTTAAAAAAAATGATTCAAATAAAACAATGATATTTTTTAAACTTTGATTTAACATATTTATATAAATATATAATCAACACTTTTTTATAATTTGAAATACTTCATAATCTTCCATTGAAAAGACATCTTCCGTATCTATTATCTCTTTTTTATAATTTCGTTGTTTACACCAACAACTGTATTCTCTTGAATCATCATCAAGCACAAATAAAGTAATATCATCTCCACCAAATGTAGGTCCAAATCTATCGTGATAATACAATGCATATGCATGACTTGCATCATTTACACGGCTTAAAATTGATTCTTTAAAATTACCCTTATTTTTAAAAGAAAATATAAAACTATCTTTAGTTTTACCCCATTCTCCATCATTATAATATGATGTTTTCCATTTAAAGGGATTATATCCGCCAATAATTTCTTCCGTTCCCTTTATTTTAATGAACGTCATAGTATAAGGAATATGATCACATAATTTATGAAAATTTTCAGGAGTAAATCCATCTCTACTTCCTCTTAATAATAATTTAAATTCATATGGTAAATAAAATTCCCTTATAGAAGTAAAGGTACTTTTAATATCATCATCAATTTTATCAATCCATTTCGAAACTAAAGAAACAATATTTGGATTAATAATTGTTGAATCAATAATTTCATCATTATTTTTATATCTAGGAAGTAAAAGATTATCATCTGGTACACTATCAGGATTTAAATAAGATTCTAATAATTCTTCATAAAGTTGACGTCCTAAAAGTTTTTTATAAGGTCGAACTTTTCGAAAAAAATCTTTAGATGAAAACCAGAAAAATCTTACTAAAGGTAAACAATATTGTAAAGTATTTTTCATCGTTTCGAAATGATCGTCGGTCCAAGTTGTTGGATCTGAAAGAAGAGTAGGATTTTTTTCAAGACCCCATTTTAATACATGTTCCCAAATTTCAACTTCCTTCATTTGTAAATCATCTCTTTTAATGAGTGAAATCAAAGATTTTTCAGAAAGTGAAGTAAAATCAAATGAGCTGAATATTTTTTGAGGAGATTTAGTCATACGACCTGTACAAAAATTTTGAAGTTCTAATAAAGAATTAGATTGAAAACTCGTTTGATAAATAAGTCCAAAATGTTGTTCCATCCATTCAAATTTATTATTAATTAAGTATTTTTGTAAATAATCAATTATTTCTTGAAGATAAAGTTGATCAGCAGCAGTTAATACTCTTAAAATCTCTGAAGGTTCGTCCTCATTTAATGAGATTATACCACCATAAATATACCTATATTATAAAAGATTAGTATTAAATATAAATATTTTAAAAGTTATTAAATAATAACTAACTTACTTTAAAATAATCTGAAAAATTTCTGGTGAAATATTTG
This sequence comes from Rhizophagus sp. LPA8_4_AMF, assembly GCA_021464525.1. Lineage (NCBI taxonomy): Eukaryota > Fungi > Glomeromycota > Glomeromycetes > Glomerales > Glomeraceae > Rhizophagus > Rhizophagus sp. LPA8_4_AMF. The sequence goes on from JADRCO010000765.1 coordinate 7,739, forward strand.
GAAACTTAATATGAACCAAAGTACCATCATTCTTTTTGTTAGAAGCCAAAGTTCGTCGTAAAAATGGAGAACGATAACATAGGATAATCATATGTGCACGAAATATTCTTACGTTCGGATCCTCACCAACTTCAATAGTGATATCATAATATTCATCATCTTTTAAAACTTCAATGTAATTTTTACTTAATTTTGGGAAAAATTGGTTGGACATTTTTATTCTTTAGTTTGTGAAATACGAAGGTAAGAGAGCAAAATTAAAATGTTAACAACTGAACGGGTGACAAATGAATAAACTAACCAATTAAACTTACCAATTTAGTACAGATCAACGCATGATTTACGTAAAGGGAGAAACATAAATAACAAATTTATCTGAGATTTTGTATAAAATTGATGATCATACCCTGAAATGCATTAATTTTTGGTAATTATCTCTTGAATTAGGAAATTGGGCGCATTTTTAGAGCCTATCTCTCCAATTGGTATGGGAAACTACCTTTTTTTTTCATTAGAAATGGAGATCACTTTCCACTTTTGATCTAAATTTTTTTCTCCATGAGAATAATGTTGTAATTGTTGTATTAAAAAATTTTTTTCAAATGAAAGTGGAAATCAATTTCCATTTTTGTTTAATAATCTCTTTTCATAGAACCAAAGCTGTTGATTTTTCATTATAGATCTGTTATACACTGGCGCTGAATGAGATCTCATTTATGTATTGTGTGTAATGTTAAAGATTTGTGTCATTGTGAGGTGAGTATTTTTTAGAAGTACTTACGGTCAAAAAATTATGGTGTTAGCTCGAATTAAAGAATTTTGGGATCAAATTTATAACTTTGCTGCTCTAATTAATTTATTAAATGTTAAATCAAATATAATTAATTCACTTTAAAGGTTGTTAAATTTGTACAACTTTATGGGTACGTACGATATAATAAAACAATTATCAAATCATGAAGCAAACAATAATACAATCGGGAAATTTTAATTACGTAATCACGTGACTAAATATTCAGTCTGTAAACACGAAGAAAATAGCAAAATTGGATAAATTGGATCCAAAGATTATTACCAAAATTTACTTGTTATATTTACAGTAATGTTTTTTCTTCATTTTTCGTAATAACTATATTAGAGTTTGAATAGACCATGTTAACAATCACCAAATTAATAACATCATGAAATTTTTTCAGGTAGATCGGTAGTTCATCAATTTTGTGATCTACGCAAAATACCACGTGTTTTGTCACAGAAAATATTTCGATATGGATTTCTTTAAGTAGAAAATATTTCCTGATGAATTTGTGATTCTTTATGTAAATTTATAGAATCCTTCATTAGTTTTTTTGTTGACTGAGATATCATAAGAAACAAAATAAATAACGCAATTTTGGTTATTACAAATAATAAATTTCTCTGGGTTATTATGATACGAAGAAGAATATTATCAAAATCTTCCTTATGCTTATTCCACTGATTGCTTCTTTAAGGATAGAACGAATTGAGTTCCATCATTTTCATATTTATAAAAAAATATTTAAGTGTAGCTAGGCTAAAACTTAAAAAGTTCAAAGTGAAAATTTTCATTAGTTGGATATTTGTTAGACAAATACCACACAATAAATACACTAAAAGATTGAGACAGCCTTTCGGACATGAAGAAATTTTTCTATCTATATTACCACATAAATGTACTAACTACTCCAGCATTGTTTTTTCATGGTTATCCTATCCTTTAATAATCCAACAATGACCTCCGTTACGAGAAAGTCATCCGTTTAGCGGAACAAAGCGACTTTGTTAAAAAATTTACTACGCTTAATGAAGGCTTCACAAAACGTTTAAAGGTTGAAAATAAGGAAGAAGAGCCGACGAACAAGAACGGTAAGCGCCTCAAAATAGCCCCCAGCGAAAAACATCAAAAACGTTGGGAGTCAGACAACTAAATTATAAAACACTAAGTCTGGATTTTTGAATTTCGGCTGTGGCGTACTCCGTTTTGACGTTGGTCTAACAAATGGTAATACTTTGGACGGGTCCGATGGTTAATTTTGAATTCTGGACATTATCCTTAATTTTATAGTTTAGTTGTTGATTTTAGTTCTTTTTCATTTAGTTTAGGATCTTTTTAGATTTAGGTCTTTTTTCTATTACATTTTAAACTTTTAAAGAGATTTATAGGAATGATTCCAACGGTTTTAAGTCACGTGATTTAACGTTAAAAATATTCCAAACAAAAATATTTATTTTTACTATTATTTTTTTATTTTTTTCATGGGTTTACATAATAGTAAATAGATCTTATAGTTTAGTATTTTTACGTTAATAAAGAAAATGCGTTACAAAAAAAAAACCAATGACCTCCGTTACATTATTGTGCAACTGAAAAATTTACTTCGCCAAGTACCATTTTTAATAATAATTACTTAATATGTAGAAGAATATCTACCCCTTATACAATTTATACAATGTAATGATGAATAAATACTGTCTTACTGATCCTTTGTCTTACTGATCCAACTTTTCTGATGATAAAAGGTCGTTACAACTTATTTCAATTACATTTCAACCATGATAATTTTATACACAATTTCAAACCATGATAATTTCAACTTACATATTAACTATGATAATTAATAAAATATTAAATACCCAAAATATAATTATTACTGCTTTCTTTCTATTTGTAAGATATCAACAGTCTCATTACAGAAATTATTAAGGAATTAAAAAAGAACTTAATAATTTTACCAACAAAATAAAGAATGATAGGATTTCCTATAGATGGAGTTTATAACCTTAGTGGTCCAGTTCTTGAATGGTTTATTACTAGAATTCACAATGAATTAATCCATTTATAAATTACAGACATGGATGACTATATTCATTCAAATAAAATGTAAATTATAATAATATAAGTTTAATGATGACTTTACACAAATAGATAAAATGACTGATATGTCGATCCTGAACCAAATCCAAATAAAATATATTTGGTTTTACACCCCAAGCTTCCCATCAACCGCAAACCGTCTTCGTTCTATGTCAGGTCTGTATACTAATAAAATCTGAAAATTTTAAAATCCTTTATTAAATAATTTGTTATATTATAGATTCAGAAATTATTATTCTTTTAATGACTTACGGATTAACAAATAACGGAAATTCATATGAAAATCACCGGATACTCAGTCGATTTTTTGGAATTCAACATATTTAGAATTTTAAAATTTAATTTTTTTTTAACATAACGCTTAACCTATAAAAATTTATTATTAACAAAACACAACATTATTCCTCTGATAGTTGTTACCATTTTATCAATTGTATATTTTACATATAGGGAGGGTATACGATTACTATTTTCAATATGAATCATGTGGCAAAGTTTCTGCGTGCAATAATAATATAAATCATCTTAATTTCTGCAAAAATTATGAAATTATATGAAATTATGAGAAATTACACTAGCCAAAAAATGCTTAAAAAAAAAAGAACGTCAGAAAGAAAAATTGAAATAAAAAGTAATTGAAGTAACCAGGTATTAATATAAAATATATATTTATTAATCTAGTAGTATTTATATTTTTATTACATGGTTTCGTTCATGCAAAAAAATAAACAAGTAAATAATTAACGTTTTTAAGTAAATATTTAGTAAAGTTACAAAAGTTTTTTCAAAAAATTTTGAAAAATCACGTTACTTTTTAGACAGTACTAATAATCAAAATGATCATCGTATACTCGAACCTCGGTTTCTGCATTTTCATTATATTTCCACAGTAAAATTTTTTTTCTCTTTTTTTCTTTATTTTTTTTATGAGGAGAGAGAACCACGGGGTGGCCTCTGGCAGAAAGGACTCCTCTGCTCCCTCTTGTTCTTCGGAAGGATGGGTTCACGAAGTTGTTGAACCTGAAGTATTCCCTCTTAGTGAGGAAGCTAAAAATTATCCTTATCTTATTTTAGAACATCCTGGTGCTTATCTTGGGTCTTCGCCAGAATGACTGGAAATTTATCATCGTCAACAAACACTTCTTAACCCTCACAATATTCTTAAAAATACTAATATTTTCAAACGAGACCCTCGTGCCTTGGACTTGTGGATTCTCCACACCTTCACTCATTTCTTTGACCAAGTGTCGCTGGCTTCCCTTCACCAGGCTTGGTCACATGCTCAAAATGTTAATCTTCCTTTTAGGGATATCGCAAACGAGTTCTTCAACTCTAATGGTCATTTCTACGAACCAATCGATTCACATGCTTCAATTGAAGAGATTTCCCATATCAAGCTACACTCATACAACAGAGATTATCTATCACAACCACATGTCAAATCTTCACGTGACAAACGTCACAAGACATATCAAGAAGACTTCCAAACTTTATATTACCGGCTTCAACAACTCTGTATAAGACGTCTCAACCTCAACCATAACTACACATCCGTTTCCGAGTCTCTTGCACGACACAGATGGCTCGACCTCTACTGGCTCTTTGTTTTTCTGGCTTTTTTCTTCTTTACGTGATGTGGGTCCCCTTTTATGTCATTATTCACATATACTTAAAATAGATGATAGAAATTTTTTCTGCGTCCGGGTTTCATTTGTAGAGGGTTTTTTTCTTTTTTCCTATTTTTGTTTTCTTGACTTATTATATAACTTTGGAATCATCCAGCCTCTGGCCTAGTCATTCTGATCTTTAGATCCTGTGACTTTCTTCTTCCTTTTCTAATCCAAAGTGGCGTTACCTATCCCTCGGGATTTGTATCTTGGTTATTCTTAAAGGTGTTTCGTACAGAATTCTTTGTTAGTCTTCTAGAAATATAAATTGTAACTTTGTTCACGTTGAGAAATAAAAATAAAAATAAAAATAAAATACTCAAACCTTGGTTTTTATGTTATATTTACACTTTTTTTATACTTTTATATGTTTAGCGTCTTAGGTTTATTTTTTTTGCACTCTTACAACCCGCTGTTGCTGGTATAACCTTTCCTACTACACTCTCAAAGCGCTCTTCATCTCTAGTATGTCAACTTTAAGTGAAACTACTTTATCCCTCAAAAGCTGCCGTCAAATTATACCATCCTGCAAAAACTTTTCATACCTTCCGCAGCATGGATTATGTGACACTCGAGGAGATGGCACACTGTACGATAAAAAATACCTTTTTAGCAATGGATCTGCCATTACCCACACCTGATAAACACAATCAATCTCCACACCAAAAATAGATCAACGTCAAAAAAACCAAACATTAATTTATTATTAGTAAATTCGTCTCATGTTTTATCATTCAACCATCAATCCGATTACTTTAAACGCTTACAATTATTTTGCATTAATAATCATTATTTACATTTATTTGCTTGTTCTTGTTCTAAAGCTTTGTTTGCTTTTTCAAATTCAAGAATATCATTTCTTAATTGATTACTATCAATATTAGGTAAGAAAGGTGTCTACCCATATGAGTACATGGGGTAGTTCCTTTTGATCCAAGTATTATGATATTTCCATCTTCCATACCTACAAGATTCAAGTTATATTTAATGTAATGCAGGTTTTGGCATGATCTGGTATGAATATAATAATTAAATTCTTTGCATTACATTATAAAGGAAGGGATGCTGCTCAGATGGATCAAAATTACAAGCAATAATAACTCATATTCTTTATTGCAATTGACAAAAACAATACTGAATTACCTGTTCAATTTGTTGTAATGCTATTTAACTGATTTTTTATAATGTTCAAATGCTTTAAGAGTTTTTTTTTAAAAAAAAAAAATAAACACGCCAGAAGTAATAATACACAATACTTACTCAAACTATTAATAGATAAATATTTAGCTCTTAAAAATAGACTTTCGTCTAACGTCCCTAATAATAGAAAAACTAAAAATTTTGTTAAATTCTTACTATCGTTGGGATTTTATTTCCATGTAGCACACTTTGCCGCAATCCCGCAGCATCAGCCTTATCCAAAAACCGATGGAAATGTAATCGTCATAGAGATTTATTACATAAACCTGCTTCACCGCTTCACGTTATGTGCGCTGCAAAGAACAAATGGACGCTTGCGTCAACAAACACAAAAATCGTCTTGGTATTAATTACACCATAACGATCCGCAAATATAAACATCCTCCGTCGTACAAAGATGTGAAATGGATCACGCGATTAAAAATTACAAAGGTGTCTATTATAAAGAATATAATCTACGTTTCGACGTAGTTAGTTAGAACTGATAAACAATTGGAACGATGGAATCGTATTACACAACTTCATTTAAAGAAAGAACGACAAAGTCAGTATTCCCCCTTTTTATATACACCACATACTACCAACAAGGATGATTTTATCTTTAAACAAATTCAACATGCACCGTATAAATCTGTTATTTTACACCATTCTCCTTTATCACCTGAAGAGAAACAACAAAAACGTAAAGTTAAGGACTTCCGATGTAAACTTAAAAAATGCATAGCAGCCGGTTACGAAGGTATAAACCTAATTTAAAGAAACGAGGAAAAAGACATGAGAAAAAGAACAAAAAAACCGTAGAATAAGTATTTAAATCCTACAGCATATACGATCGATAAAGATCCGGTAACCCAAGAAACGATTATACGAGCGCTCAATCCTATGAATGGAGGTCCTAGTCGGATCATAGAAAATATTTCCGTCCGAAAGAACGATTCTAATGTCGTTTTATATTTCAGATACCGATCGTGTTATCTTACAACAACGTATATATATTTACGTCGCAATTCAAAAAAGTATCCTTCGCCGACCGTTTCAGATGATGAAGTTAATCATGATTTATCCACACGACCTTTTAAACGAATCAAGATCTCCGATACGGAGGATTCGATGACCATTGACTACCCGCCGACGCCGGCGAAACATCATGATGACAATGTTTGACCGATAAAAGAAGAATTAAACAACAAAATGGTCATCTAGCAATTTAAACCATGTCGTACCCGGCAGTATTTACGTACAGCACCATTAGGTGAAAAAATAATACGGGTGTAATTTTATCTTTCGTTTTGTTATGAATTTTATTTTTTCATTGATTTCCTACGGTTCTCTCACTACTACAGCAACTTTGTTACTGTTAGTTAGTACTTTTTATTGAAGGGTGGGTCCTACTTTTTGGGATGTGCATTTCTAGTTATATTTTAGTTAACTTCTTTCATGTACTTATACCTCTGTAGTTTGTTACATTGATGTGGCAGAGTGCCTGCTTTTCTAAAGTAAAAATAAAATAAATAAAAATCGTATACCCTACCCTTAAAGTCTTCCATATTTTCGGTATTTCTATTAGAATTTCGGCGTTTTTTTGTGACATGGCATTTTTATAGTCAGTTAATGTACTACAATTACTCCAATGAAAAAACTTTTATCATGAATTAGTTGTATACATTTAAACTTATGTTATGCCTTTTCGGATATGCCAAAATGCAACGGAAAAAATTAAAATGGACATGTTCATAGACTGTTATAGCAGACTGCTATGAAAAGGCATAAATTCATTGTTTGGTATTCATGGTATTCACAAATGTTTAAATAATACTAATAAAGAATTATTATGTAATGTATGAGTGCTTTCATACTTATTAAATAACTTTACTTAGCCTACTTTATTAATTACTAATGTTAGAATTAATATTATAAAATTTATAAAAAAATGCGATTATTGTAAAAAAAAAAAAAAAAAATTGTTACAGTTATGTCAATATTTTATGCTAAAGCTTTTCAAAAATATTTGATTTTAACATTTTAACGTGAAAAGGGGAGAAAGAAATAGTTGTAGCTAGTAAAAACTGATCGCGCCACACGTGGTGTGCATTGTAGTATAGTGCACATCCGTACGCTACATACATAGGTGTCTATAACATAACATCTTTTCGACTTGCCATAATAATATATAAATAAATCATATTATTTCTTTTTTTTTTTATTTGTAATTTCAAAATAAAAATAAAGTTTTAACTTAAAAAAAACTAATATTCAAAATAATTTTATTTGAAATTGATGAAATTTATGTTATAACGAAATTATTAATTTATGTAATTTTATTATTGGTATAATTATTATGATTGATCAATAAGCTGGCAAAGAAAATTTGATGCTATGAAATTAATAATTAAAGACTAGATTGAAATTACAATCATTTAGAGAATTCATGTATATTTCTTAATTATGCTTATTTTAAATATTTTTTTTTAATAAAAGTCCTTCAATATTTAATATTAGAAATTGTTAATGACCACTTAATCAATTTGCTAGTAATCTTGGAATGAATTTTCTATATTAAAACGCATTTCTAACTTTATTTATTATTCTACTAGCTGCGATAAAAATAAGATTCATAATCAATAGACATCGATGTTAATATGTTATATAGTGCTGTACAATTGGATAAAAAAATATTGCTACATTAGTGGCTTCTAGTATATTACAGTATTTGTAAGGTGTGAATATAAAAGCGACAAATAATATCTTTTCTTATTTTTAAGTGGATAAGTAGAAGAGCGTGAAACATCGTGTTAAACTGTTAATAAACAATCTGACTTATAACTCCACAGCAAAGGGAATTTACTGCTTCAGAAATTTACATACCAAGAAATCGAAATCATTAATTTTATATTCAGTGAAGGTAAATGTACAATTTTAGGCCGGGCAAAAAAAAAATAATTTTAGATTCTCGTGACCCGGCCGGGTCTGTTTTATGAAAATCCATGTTTTAAAATTTTTTATCACGTGACTTTTATATAATGAAATTTTACTTTATTAATAAAAATTAAAATTTTAACCTGTTATTTCGTAATCTTTTTTCTACTCTAAACTTAGTATCTTTACTACGTTTTTTCTTATTTGAAACTGTTGTATAACACACTCACTACAATAATAATAATACTCTTCTTTTATATTAACTCTATCAGATTCATCGCTTTCATCTTCTGGTACTTTTCCACACTTCTGTTGTATTATTACATGTTAATCCATCATTAACTTTTACTTTTTTAAAAATTTCTTTCACATCATCATTTTCACTATTCTCATTACCATTTAAATACAAAATATAATACAAAATACATATAAAAAAATTTTATACATAAAAAAAAACCGGGCAGCGCAGGCCGATTTTAAAATTTTATGTCACGAGAATCTAAAAAAATTTTTTGCCCGGCCTTATGTCTGACAAATTCAATAAATAAAAAGTTTTTGGGGCATTTTCAAATAACCCGAATGACACGTAGCCTCATCTTGGCTACTGATGACTGATAATGGCTATGATATTTTTAATACCATAGTGGCTTAACTCTTTCACCAGTTTGATGCTGCCATTATTTTTCAAGACAAACGAAAAATACAGGGATTTCCATTTCAAAGCCTGCTAAGCCATTACATAATAACTGATAACATAATGTCACGTGATGGGTCAGAATGGCGCAGCCCTTCAGTTCGATACTTCAAGAAACCTAGACGAACAGCAGATGGCAAAAACATCGGATGCTCGGAGATCATCTATTCAAAGCCTCATCTTTTCAAAACTTGCTACTGGGCAACGTACAGTAATAACGTGCCACGATTTAATCCTGCATCAATAATCTTTTTAGACGAAAATTCGTTTTGATTAACTGATTCTAAGCATCCAGACTTATGACCTCGCTAGGCAATAAGCCTCTATACCGATTTATAATGTGTATAAATACACCTCAACTAAAAAAAAATTTCCTTTCTACAGAATAAAAAAAGTAAAAATCAACAAAATGAAATTTATCTTACTTTTGCTCCTTTCAACCATCCTTTATACTGCTGTTGCTCAAAATATCGTTATAATTCCAACTAAAATTCGATTAAAAAGTAGTAATCTTTATTGGACATTAAATGGTCTTGATGTTGTTTTAGGCTTAAATGGTACCGAGTGGGCAATTTATAACAATGAAATCTCACCCTATGCTGACGATTACAGCGTCCGATACAACGGTCCTGGTATACAACTCTCTATTGTAAAGGGTAAACATAGACCTGCCGAAAAATGGGATGTTGGCAATGATACCGTTTGTTCCAAACTAATACCTCGTGAATGTGCAACAGCAAGTGAAATTGAAGAGGGAGGGAAAGTTATTGCTTCTATTAAACGGACTGATAACCCTAAACAGTTGTGGATATTTGAGAGTCATTTTTAAATGTACTTTTATATATCATTATGCTTTTATTATACTGTATTATTATATAATATTAATAAAATATATAGTTGTATAATATATAGCGTGGATGTGTAACTTGCATCAAAATAAAATAATATAAAATAAATTTTTATATGCCGCTTTTTTTATATTCCCCCTGGTCTTAAGTCAATGAAATTTGTCCATGGTCTTTTATTATACTAACTTGAAATCTTAAAGAAGTGTGATACAACCGGAATAAAGATATTATTGGATGGCGAGGTATCACAAATAATTTATTGTTTTGATCCTCAAGGCTTTAAGATTCCTGATAAGATTGTTTCCAAGCCATCCTCTTTGGTTTATAATGGTATGTTTGTTTGGAAAAGTACAACATTCGAAATTAAGAAATTCGTCAAAGATGCCAATAAAGAAGTAATTATTAGTGAGGTGTGTTAACTATACAGTTTTTATCGTATATAACTTTATCAAATTAGTATCAAATTCACTATTTTTATTTTCAGATTCATGTAACGGGAATTGTTAATCTTCATCCAAATATAATTACATTTTATGGAGTCACGAAATTAGATGAAATAAACTATTCGCCTGTTCTCGAATATGCAGACGGCTGAAACATTAACAAATTATATGGGTACCATAACCTTTAAATGAGAAAGCCAAATAAGGTTCGTTAAAGAAATTGCGAATACGATTTTCAACTTTTTATCATCAGTACTATGATTCAATGGACCTTTCTCTCATATTGCTAAAGTAGTAGTAAATTTTTTTTAACTCTTTATTAATGATAAATTCATTGTATGGTATCCGTTCAAATATTGCATCATTATATCTATTAATTAATTGCATTTTTTGAATAAAGTCATCAAGTTTTATATTTCCACTAGTCCAGTCTGTAAAGTTATTTTTTAATTGATTTATTTGACATTGTTTACACCATTTATACTTTCTATCATCGTATTTGTTACCACATTTTTGAAACAATGGTCAAAATATTCATTATTAAAAACTAAAATATAAACTATATAAAGTTCTGCATCTGGATTTTGAGATATTCCGAAGATTATTCATTTTTTAAATATGATTCGACCTATCAAAACATGGAAAAAAATTAATATTATATATTGATATTCAATTTAATATTTAGGAAATATTAATACCTCAATTAAAAATTAGTCAGTAATTTCTTGTGAAATATGTAAATATTTTAAATAAACTTTTTCATGTAATTTTCTCATCAGCCTTTCATAATAATCAAAGTATAATGGACCTTTCTCCCATATTGTTAAAGTATAGGTTTCTAACTCTTTAATAATGATAAACTCGTTGTATGGTATAATTCAAATATAACATCATCACATTTATTGCATTTACTGAATGAAGTCATCAAGCTTTACATTTCTACTAGTCCAATTTGGCCTTCCTGATAAAGGGCCTATAGCAACAATAATTCTTATATATTCTTCGGAGCCTCCAACACTATTGTGTGCATGAATTAGCTTAGAATAGGCTCTACTATCTAAATCCATATTAGCGTTTTGGTAGATTATAACAGAATATAATGATTTTATTGATTTATAGTGTTTTTAGTGATTTTAGTTGATTTAGCAATATTATACTCTAATAAATATCAGATTCATTTTTATTTTTATATAGGGTCATATCTCGACTATGCTAATTTTTATATTTACATGCATATGCACAGCGCCTTGGCTAAATTGGTTTGTGGTACGACATATATCATATCACATGTATCACCTAGCTCCCTGCCAGTTCCATGACAGTTCCTCGATAGTTCTAGGAGAGCTCCAGGGAGCTGGCGAGTTTCTATAAATCACGAGATGATCGGCCAATCAGATTTCGGATTTTTTCTTTAGCCGGATAGCCTTTGATTCGGGAAAATTATTACAACTATTTTTCTGATGGTAGAGTCTGGACACCGTGTCCTGGCTTGACTTAATTGCGCAGAAGTGAGATCAACATCCGGTTAAATTTATCTCCCGAAACCTACATTTTTTCTGATGTAAGCATGGGATCTGCGTCAGGTTAAATTTATCTCCTGAAATCATGATAGCAGAGTAGAGTCTGGACACGATGTCCGGGCTCGACTTAATTGCGCAGAAGAAACGGCGCAGTACCTTCGGGATAATCTGGAAATTATTTTCCGTGATGTTCGGCAAAAAGTACTTTATATTATATTTAGCAGTGATCATTGATGTATGTCCCCGAAATGCTTTATTAATACATGTTTGAAATACACGTGCAAGAAATACTATTTTTTCTGATGGTAGAGTCTGGACACCGTGTCCGGGCTCGTCAAAATTGCGCAGAAGCGGGATCAGCATCTGGCTAAATTTATCTCCCGAAACCTACATTTTCTGATGTAAGATAATCCCGATGAAAAAATCATGTGCGCGTGACCATTTGTCTTCCTTCACGGCTCCACCTTGTTGCCCTTGTGCAAGTAAGCGAAAAAATAACAAACGAAACTAATAAAATTTGATCAAATCTACCGCCACTGCACATTTTCAATATCATTAATCAAATGAACGAGTATATCCGCATAGTAAAAACAGAGCATGTTTGTTTGATTTCTCGATTTGACTCTAAAAAACGTTATCACGATGCTTACCAGATTTTCGTCACATATCACTGATGTGCGATATAATTTATCTAGCACTAAGAGTTTATAACTTTTCTAATCATGAAATATAACGGTAAAACGAAACTATTGCATTGTTTATTTTTTAATTCATTGCTAAACTTCAGAATTTGTTATAGGTTCGAAATTCTATCATCATGGAAAAATTATATTGCGGAACTTAATACTTTGTATTATCGGTATTAATGGAGTGATATAGATAAGCGAAATTTTTATAGCTGATAGATATTCTGGTGTTTGAGGGTGTAAGAGGAAGCGTAATACTTTTATTATCATATATCTTGTAATAGTGATAGAAACAAACAATTAATTAACTTTAGAAATTATTCGAGAGCAAAGAAATAACTTGATGTGGGACTCGAATTAAAATGGCCTAGGATCCGCGTGCTTTTTGATTCGCTATAAAACATTATATTATTTGCTATGTTACATGTGGATGTGTTCATCAAAAAAATAAAATACATGTAATAATTATGCTATTAACTAGCAATTATTTTTATTCAGATATGCTACATATGTGGTTATACATTTTAAATACACTATCGGAAGGTTTCAGTCTATCTGATACTAATGATTTGTTCAAATATTTGACTATAAAATTGTGGTCGCGATACAAGCGACGGAGTGTAAATTTTTTTCAAATTTTCTCTATCAACAATAATTATATTTTTATTATTTAATACTTCATGACTGAGCTTTCCTAAGTTTCTCCAAACCACGACAACCAGATAAATATCATTTTCGGTCATTTTGAGTTTTCCCACAGAAGATTTATCGTAAAATGATCCATTTTCCCATGCATCATTTTCACTTCTACGTCTATTGCGTAAATATCTTACATGCGTAAGGTATTTCATTTTCATATTTTCATATTTATTCAATATCTCATCACTTTCTAATGTTGTCTGATGGTCTCGATAAGTAAACCTGCATTCAATGTTGATTGCGATATAGCCAGATTCGTCTGCTTTTCTTTCAAATATAACCATGTCAAACCCACTATTATTTGATTTTTTGGGAACGAATAAATAATCAATAAGATTCTCAAAAACTTCTCTGGATGAATTGTATATTGTATCATTTGGAGGAAATTCTATTTCTTCATGACAGTACGCGATTCCCTTCCTTTGTAACTGTATCTCAAATTTTTTTTCGCCTCTGTCAGATAAACCATAAATCTCATGAAGACTTATCTTCTTTCCATTTTCACGAAGCACACGGTATAGTAATTCCCAGTTTGCGTGGAATCTTTCAAAGGGCTTTTCGTCCATCACTTCGTCATCGAAAGAAGATTCTGTTGTAAGTAGGTTTTGTATTATTTTAGTGGCAATTTTCGCATCACCATCATCATTATTTTTTGAACAAAAATATTGTAGGCTAACTGGTGATAAGGTGGGAATGACAAACTCAGCTTCATTTTTTTCAGTAAGCGAATTAATGTAAACTCCGGAAGAAATGAGGGCTGAAACGCTTAATTGTTCACCATTAGTATTTATAATCTGGCTCAATCTTACTGTTTCTCCTAGTAAAGCCATTTTAACTACAGGAAAGGATATATTATGATACCATTCTTCAATATCATCTATCAAGATTGCGAGAAGAGAATTGTAATTGTGAACTTTCTTGGTTCCTTCGTTGCTATTAAAAACTTTATAAAATTTTTCTAGGGTCCTCGGATGTCCGTTGCAATCGGCAATGCATTTTTTAATGACATACGACCTACGCTCGTCTAAATTTAAATCTTCCATGGCTTCGCTAAATAATTCTGCCGATTCTGAAATCTCTAGTCTTCTCAATGGTACCCATTCGATTTTTCTACCTGAGTCAGTCGTATTTTTTTGCACATAAACTGCATCAAGCGTGGTCAGGATAAAATTAAATTTGATCAACTCATTTTTATCCTTCGCCAACCCCGCCAATCCTTGGTAGGGATTATAGAGATTATTTAAGAATTCATTAATTTTAGCTTGTTTTCGATCCTTATCGACGTCTGCTAAAATTTTCATAGTCTCATCAATGCATAGAAATACTCGTTTCTTCGAATGATATAAGATGCTTTGAACAGCAGTAAAAATGTCCAATGATAGAAAATATGTACTAAATTTCTTGCAAAACTCCTGCCACATTAGTTTCTCATCATCGAAAAAATAACTCCATAGGATACGCATCACTAATCCTCTTTCAGTATCATCATCTACGTGTCGATTAAAATTGTACGACGAATTTCCATTGTATGTTATACATACTGCAATGGAATTACGAAGCATATCTATGACTTTATAAACATCCGCAATGTAATCATGGTACTTTCTGTTTACAAAAGGGCATTTCTTGACTGGTCGTTCCTTGCTTTTCAAATAATTTTCGAAATCTTCGTTTTTCAAGGAGGCCAACTCATCAAGAAAGAAAGATTTTCCTCCTCCTGGTGTGGCTTGAAGCGCGAGAACGGGGTGGAGATTTTTTTCACCAATGCCTTTCCCTTCCTTCAAGGCTCTCTTATTTCTAATATAACGCATAACAATGCAATCAAATATTTTATGTAGCGTTTCATCTCTACCTTTTCTTGTAAAGTTAAATTCATTTCCGCATAGTTTGTGTGGCCTTGCGAAATCATCCTTGACACCTTCTTGTCCTTCTAAAAACTTTGCTATGGATTCGGGAGTAAGTTCTTTTGGATTTGTATGGAAATACAAAGAAAATATTAGATCCGAACAGTAATATTTCAACTAGAAGTATTTAACGTATATGATTCTATTTTCCACGCAATTTAAGATATATTACCAACTGTTTGTTTCACTTTTTTACTGCCAAGTTCCTCGTTCGAATCTTCCGTTTTCCTTTTGCCTGATCGAATAAAAAAAAATATGGGAAGTGGGATAACACGAATGTGTTTTTTGGGCGGGTTTGACGATAAGAAGCAGGAAAGAAAAGCACAAGAATAAGAAGTAAGCATTCGGTATTATATGATTATATAAAAGACAGGTAAATCATAGAAACGAGTAATAAATACTACGAAAATAACTGCCTTAAAAGACGTCTGTTGAATAACACGCAGACGTACAAACGTTAAACTATTTTATGATAGAACTTACCTTGGTTGTTTAAATTATTAATTAAATCAGCAAGTACTGCCCTTTTTCCAATCGAAAGTTCACATTGCTTAAGCAAATCCGCAGTTAAAGTAAGAAAAGCATAACCATTAATATTTTCTTCATGAAATTTTTGAATTTCAGAGTCGCTTAATGTCAAATTTTTTTCTTGCAAATAAGATTGCAAATAAGTGATAAGTTGGTCCGTATTATATTTTCCTACTTCTTCAGTCGACATTTTGATCAGTTCAGGAAAAAGAAAAAATTTGGGATTTTGGGGTATATATATGAAATCTATTGTCACACAAATCAGTCAGACGACATCATCACAAGTCATTTGATGAATCGTGATTAAAAAAATTTATTCGTAGGTAGTTTATGATTAAGATTCAAAGCACGAAATGTTAATAATTTTTCAGATACAGTAATAGTAATGGCAAATATGGAGTAGCAAATGAAATGTATGATGCTATCAAAGAGGGAGGGAGTACGCGGATCCTAGGCCATTTAATGCGAGTCCCAGCATCAAGTTATTTCTTTGCTCTCATATTTTCGAAAAATATCTATAACTAATTTATTTCTATCACTATAGCTAACTACAAGATTCTCACCCCATAATCTTTCTCTACACTAGAATTCTGAAATAAATTACACCACTTATATCTACAAAATTTTTGTCTAATCTATATCTCTCCCAAACACACAGACTATATAAAATATTATTCCTCAAAAGAGAACTTCTCCGAGATTAAATAATTTTGAAACTATAGCATAAATCGGGGATTAGCAACTGAGGTAAAAAAATAAGTAATGCAACATTACCCACCTCGTATTTAAGAAATTTGTTGCTTATCACCAGTACGGTACTGCGCCAAGTATCAAGAATTCGGCACGTGAAGATGCTTATTATTCCATTGCCAGAAAAATTATTTGATATACTGTGCCAGACTTTTGCTGTACCGTTGCATGTGACGAGATTTATGTGAGTAATTTCACTGCATCTATTGTACGCATGATGGTAGTCAGTGATTTTCTCGGAAAATGCTATATATAACAAGAAGAGTAATATGTCCGGTTTATTTTGGAACATCTATAGAGACGGGAAAATTGATTAACATCGTGATGACATGTTTCAAGAAGCTAGCCGAGCAATAAAACCAACATACCTTATAATACTTTACGGAATATGCTCATTTGTTTGATTGGAGATAATATCGATGTAAATTATGGTAAGTTTGAATGTTTCGCTTATTTTTTGTTTTTTATTTGCACAAGGCGGATAAATAGATTCACTAACTAGGATGTCTCTCCTTTATATAATTTACACAAGGTCTAGAATCAACAGGGCTTTTTGAATACGCCTTTGTATGATCGCATCACGAAGGATGATTGACGATATAGTAGTAATTACTTAAAAATGAGTTACCCCTCCCCTATTCTATGTATTCCCAAAAAGGAAAAAATCAGAATAATTCTACTGCGTCTTGTCCCATAATGGAATTAGAATTTAGTGTATACACATATTATTAAGTGTGCTAACGCAAACGGGATAATACGTTTATTCTGAACCGCGAGCATGCGACATACAAATTCAGGGACAGTTTTTTTTTTATTAAAATATATATGCCAGAACTTTTGAGCAAAGCTATAAAAAATGGCCATGTGTGATGTCATTATTGCACAGAATTTTTTACCAGTTGCCCAAATCACATGATGAAATTTGCGAATGTGTAAAACACACAAACAGTTTTAAAAAATCGAAACAAAGCTATTTATTATATTTTTCGTAAAGTAATACATGAGAAAAGGCTGGCTAAGTAAAAACGATAGAGAAGCAAGGAGGAATAAAGCCAAGCCCAACCCATAAGAAGATAGTTCTTTCCTATTGCCTAAAACTATCCACCCATGCCTTTATCTGATTAACTGTGCTAACATTACTGCCACTAACACCATTATAAAAATTTTTCACTGTTAAAATCTTAATATTTCCTCCAAGACTACGAATATCAACTACTACTGAGAGCACATCTCATCAAAAGTATAATTCCTCGCCTTCATAAGTCGATCAAAGTGTTCTTTAAAGCAGATTCTAATGTCTCCAGTAATATCAAAAATTCCAGATAAATTGGAACTTCCAGAAGAAGAGCTTGGAGACGAATTAGTTGAAGCTGAGGTAGAGTCTCCTGAATTTCCCAATTCAGCTTCAGAATCATTAGCCATACTCTGTTGATCAAATTCAGTTCTTTGAATTACTGCGTAATGTTGATTTATTTCGTTTTGAAGATTTTTGATTACAACATTAATTCTGCCAAATTCATTACGGCAGGCTTCTTTAATATTATTAACTTTTGTAGTTATGTCATTCAAAATTTTCAGCGCCTTTCTAGTGAAGTCATCATCATGTGCCTTGTTTTTTCAGCTTCTGCAGTAAGTTTACCATCGATTTCAGCATAAATTTTACCGACTTCCGCAATGAATGTGGATTTAAAATTGGAAATACTTGTGTCAACTTTTGCGGTGAGCTTATTGTTAAATTCAGTAAAGGTCTTTTCTATTTCTGGTGAATCAAGATCATCGACAATTTCGATGGCATGTGCATAGAGTTCATCAGAGACTTTCTGTTTGATATTTAACCATATGGTGGTAATCCCCATGAATAACACTGGACCGATGAACAAAAAAACAGTGGTTAAGGTCAAAAAAGGCATGACTCCTGAAGAATTGAGCAATGACAAACTGGACATGATTAGGTAAATTGATGCGTAGTAATTTTATTAAGAGATCTTATTGGTGGATCAAGTTTTTTAGATATACTTTTTTTAATATGCAATCTCTTGCGTAAATGCACTGGGAAAAAGGTTTATTTTATACTGTATGCCTACTACGCGTGAAAAGAAAATTTAACCTGATTTATTGTGTGTATTTGTCATAACTACATTTTTCATAATTACGTTGCTCGTAGATACCTGATTGTTGAAATAACAATACATGAAGCATTAACAGTGTGAAATCGGTATTATAAATACTAACTAGAAGTTGCGGTTTGTGGGGGACTTCGTCCCCCATGCAAATTAGTTTTTT